>VDFB02086081.1:281823292-281914594 GCA_007258455.2 Sequoia sempervirens | reverse complement strand
GTTTTTGGAGTTTTTGAAATGTTTTTTGAGGCTATTTTTGGTATTTTCAAGATTTTTTCATTTTTCATTTTTCATTTTCCAATTTTTAGGTGTTTTATGAGATTTTGACCAAAGACCTATCCTAGGGGCCTTGGGTGCTGATCAATAGATTATCCTTTCCTATGTTATACATGCAAAGACCACATAGTTTGACTGACATAGACTCGATAATTGATGAGATATAAACAAATGGACTACTAGTTTATTATGATGGACTCCTAAAGGACTAACCTAAGTGTCTCGGGGGATGATCAAAGATCAACCTTGCCTACATTCAAAGCTCAAAGATGATGTAGTTTGACAAGAAAACTCTATTTTTGACTTTTTAACTAAACTTTTGACCTATTTTATATTTTGATATGTTTTGAATGTTTTTGGATTTTTTTGATTTTATGAATGTTTTTGGATTTTTTGATTTTCTGATGCTTTTGGATTTTCTGATTTAGGGATTTCAAGAACATACACAAATTTGATCCAATGAGAACATACCCCCAATGTGAAGCAATAGACTACTCCGATAAAGGTAGGACAAACTGACCTTGAAAATGGGATGAGTAGTACTAGGAGGGATCATGAAACAAACATAGGACCAAACTATGATGCAAATGCAGACGGATGATGGATGGAGATATGGAATGCAATGGATGATGGAAGCATAATCGATGGATGATGGAAGTGTAATGGATGGATGATGCAAAACGAGTCATGAAGATCTTGGTGGATGGAAAGTGCTTATTTACACAAGGCACATATTTTCCAGTTTTCACCAAGGTACTTGTCCAAAGCACCACCGAAGTGGTTTTCACTAGAGGATGATTTTTTATTTTTACTATTTTTAATCCCTTTTTCTTTTTTTGGATTTTTTTCTTTTTTGATTTTTTTGTTGTCACCAAGATGCCTATTTTCCAGGTTTTCATTAAGGTGACCATTTTTTCAAGACATTTTCTAATTTTTTTTGTATTTTTTAGTTTTACACCCTGCAAGATTAAGCATAAAACTTTTTGAGATGGGAGTTGTTCATGGGCTCCTGCAGAGGTTCCCCTTCGAGTGTTGATAGTTGATATGCCCCTGACTTGTAGCTTGTTGTGATGACAAATGGTCCTAATCAATTGGGTTCAAATTTTCCTTTGTCATCTGGGTTTGGAACATTCTTCTGATTCTCCTTGAGCACAAGTTCTCCTACCTAGAATGTCTGACTCCGGATCTTCTTGTTATAGATCTACTTGAGTCAGTTCTGATACACCTATAAATGGTTTAAGGCCTCCATTCACTATTCATCTAGTAGGTCTAGCTCATTCAGTCATGATACCCAGTATTCCTCATCTATGATGAGATTCTATAGTGATATTCTTAGTGACGAGAGCTTGATCTCAATGGGTAATATGGCTTCTAATCTGTAGATGAGGGAGAAGGGGGTGGCACCTATTGGTGTGCAGATGCTGGTTTGATAGGCCTAGAGGATGGGATTCAATTAGAGATTATAGTCATGGCCAGCTTCATTGATCATTTTCTTGAGGATTTTTAGAATGGTCTTGTTTGTAGCCTCAGCTTGGCCATTGCCTTAGGGATAATACAAGGTGGAAAAATGATGTTGGATTTTAAATTTGTAGCATAGGTCATGGACATCCTAATTTTTGAATGGTGTCCCATTATCTGAGATAATGGCTTGTGGAACACTATAGCAGAATATTAGGTAGTTTAGGATGAACTTGGATATCTGCTTTCCAGTAATGTAAGTTATTGGTATGGTTTCCACCCACTTTGTGAAGTACTCAGTGGTGGTAATGATAAACTTGTGGCCACTAGATGAGGTGGGGGTTATTTTTCCAATGAGATCGAGCCCCCACTATGAAAAAGGCCATGGTGTGACAATAGGGTGTAGCTCTTGAGTTCATGCATGGATGAGATCCCCATGTTGCTAACATTGTAGACACCTTTTGACATAATCATGTGCTTCTCTTTCCATGGTAGGAAAATAATACCCCATCCTCAACAATTTCTTAGCCAAGGTCATACCACTCATGTGTGAACCACATATGCCATTATGTACTCCAAGTAAGGTGGTCGATGCCTCCTCAACATTTAAGCAATGTAACAGGGTTCCCTCAATGCTTCTATGGTAAAGGGTATCTCCTAGGATGACAAACTCGGATGAATTTTTGACAAAGGCTTTCTTGAGGTTTGAGGTTATGTCAACAGGGAGGACTTCTATTCTTAGATAAGTGTATATATCATGGTACCAAGGATCACTAAGACTAATGATTTCACACAAAAATTTAGACTTTGGTACCTCAAATGTAGGCACGAGAAGCTACTCTACTAGGAATTCATGCTTTGGGACATTGTGAGGGATGTCTAATAGGGATCCAATTGTCACCATGGTGTCTACCACTCTATTGTTTTCTTGAGGTATCTGCTTGAATGTGATCTCAATGAAGGACTCCTTAAGACTTTCCACCAATTTCTTGTATGGAGTTAGCTTTCCATACTTTGTTTGATACTCATTGTTTACTTGGTTGATTATGAGTTGTGAATTCCAATATACCTTGAGAGCCGTGATATGCCATTGCACTGTTATTCTGAGTCCTATTGTTAGAGCCTCATATTCTGCGATATTGTTTGTGTAGGGAAATGCCAACTTGTAGGATCTTGGTATGCAATCTCCTTGTGGAGTGATGAAAAAGAACTTGGCTCTTGATCCATGATGTATGTAAGAACCATCAAAGTACAAATTCCAAGGGTCTTCTATGCTCAAGTTGAAGATGGATTCATTGGGGAACTCTGAAATTAGTGGATTCTCTGAGTAGATTGGTGCCTCTGCCAGTTAATCTGCAATAGCTTTCCCTTTGATGGCCTTACGTTCCACGTACTCTATGTCATGTTTTGTAAGGATCATAACCCACTTTGTTGTGTGTCATATAAGCATTGCTTTGGAAAGCAAGTACTTAAGGGGGTTTATCTTTACGATAAGCTTTATTTGATGGGCTAGCATGTAATGCCTCAACTTTTGGGCTGCAAATACAAATGTTAGATAGGCTTTCTCAATAGATGTGTAGTTCAGTTCATGGCCCACCATGGTTCTGCTGATATAGTAGATTACTCTCTCTTTTCCATTTTCATCGTGTTGTGTTAGGAGAGTGCCAAGAGCTGCTACTATTGTTGATATGTAGAGGATTAGAGGCTTTCCTGGGATGGGTAGCATGAGTACTGGCGGTGTGAGTAAATACTCCTTGATCTTGTTGAAGGCTTGATCACACTTTTCATCCCATTTGTATGCTACCCCCTTGTGGAGTAGGTGAGAATATTGGATTGAATTGATTGCTAGCTAAGCTATGAACCGGTGGATGGACTGAATCCTTCCTTGTAGGCCTCTCAACTATTTCAATGTCTTAGGTGACTCCATCTTGAGGATTTCCTTTACCTTAGTAGGATCTATTTCAATTCCTCTCATAGACACAATGTATCCCAACATCTTCCCTAATTGTATGCCAAAGACGCACTTCTTGGGATTAAGGTGGACCTTGTATTCCTCTAGTCTGTTGAAGATGGCACTTAATGCTACTATGTGGTCCTGCCTCTTTTTGGATTTCACCAATATGTTGTTGACATAATCTTCCACAGTCTTATGGATCATGTCATGAAAGATTAATGTCATGGCCCTTTGATATGTTGCTCCAGCATTCTTTAGGCTAAACAACATCATGTTCCAGCAATATGTCCCCCATGGACAAGTAAAAGCCATTTTGTGTTGGTCTTCTTTGGCTATCATGATTTGGTTATACCTAGAGAATCCATCCATCAATGAAAGCATCCCATGTCCCATAGTCATAACTACAATCATATCAATATTGGGAAGAGGGAAGTCATCCTTGGGAAATGCCTTGTTCAGGTCTCTAAAATCTATGCAGATGCAGATGCCCACATTGGACTTTGAAATAGGTACAATGTTTGAGACCCACTCTGGATAATCTATTGGCCGTATGAACCCTGCATTTAGGAGCTTTTGCAATTCCATTTTGACCAACAATGCAATTAGGGGATGCATCTTTCCAAGCTTTTCTCTAATAGGATTTTCTTTGGGGTAAACTACTAGATGGTGGACCACAATCTTTGAATCAAGCCCAAGCATGTTAGCATAGGTCCATGCAAAGTTTATCTTTCTTTACCTTAAGAAAGTAGCTAGGAGCTCCTGTTCTTTTGACATCAATGATTCAACATAAAATGTGATATGTAAAGTTTCTTCTATTCCCAAGTTGAGTGGGTTGCACTTCTCAGCTAGAACCACTGACTTTTCTTGATGTAGAGCACTAAGGGGAAGATTGAATCCTTCATCCTCGGACACCTCAAAGAGGTTTTCACTATTGGATACTTCCTTTATTTTTATTGTTTTTGGGTCAAAGAATGCCACGGTGTGGTTTTCACTCAAAGACCTAGAGATTATTCTCAATTTTTTTCTTTTTCCACTAAAGGATTCAATTGTCTCCTCATAAAAGGCTTGTGTGTCTAGTATGATGTCAAACCCAACCTTGTGATCTTTGTATGGTACCATGTTCTGTAGTCCCATGAATTATGAGAGCACCTCATCTTTTTTTAAAGTGTCCAGAATTGGTGGTCCTCGTTGGTTATAATCAATGAGATGGGGGTAGACTAGGCTTATTTCATGGGCTTGATGGTCGTTGGTCTCAAAATTCAAGGTACTAATCATGAGTAGGGAGGTGTCTTTGAAAATAATAGGAAAATCAGTTATGGGGTCGTCATCACTACTACACACATTAGTTATGTCAAAGGTGAAGTTGTCTATGACTCAACCTATGGATATGGGTAATCGAAGGGCAGATGCTGATTGCTAAGGAGGAGTTTTGACCTTCCTAACCAAGGAACCTTTTCCAAGTATGGTCACCTTTAGAGGGGTATATCTGAGACCAATATTTCTCATACGCGTCTCCAGAATGAGAGGTACTAGAAGCCCGTTGTCATTTTGTCCAAGTTATTTTTTTTTGTCATAGCCCATGGGAAGCATCATTTGTAAGCCTTTACTACTATCATCCATAGGTAGGTCAGCTGCTGTTTTTTTGTCTTGGTATAGGAAGTTTGATTGGTCCTCTTCTATTATTTCCCAGCCTAGGTCTCCCCAACTCCTAAAGCTAGAGGAGCCTGTTGTGAAGGTTTGGAATGAGGGAGCATTATTTGACTATGGTCGCCCTCGTGACCTAGGAAACTATGGTAATTCTCCCACTATAAAGGAATTTTTTAGAATTGTATAATCCCCACACCCATTGTCTTGGATAATGACCTTGATATTAGATATGGTGGGAATGGTGGGTGTCTCTATCCTAGAAGTGGAGGTGAGAGTAGTTGGGTCTATGTATGGAGTTGAGGGGCCTTCATCATCCTTAGGCACTTGAGGGATTTTGTAATATTTTTCTTCTAGTTTTTTGCAATATTAAAAGGATTCAGGATCCCCATGGACAGTGACCTCTTGGCGTTGGTATGGAAACTTTACACACTGGTGGAAGGTGGAAGCTACAACTTGCATCCCATGAATCCAAGGACACCCTAGGAGGATATTGTATGGCAATTCTAGGTCAAGAACTTGAAAAGTTATTTCCATGATGGTCGGCCCTACTTGAATAGGGAGTTGAATAGTGCCCTGAGACACTCTTTCTTGATCATCATAAGCTTTGATGGTTATGCCTTTTCCTTTTTCAACATCTTCAGAGAAGCCCATGATTTTTATTAATTTAAGGGTGCATATGTTCAACCTTGCACCTCCATCTACTAGGACCCTCTTGACCTTGTTCTTATGAATGAAAGCCTCAAGATGAAGTGCACGATTGTTAGATGGTTGTGTTGGAAGATCTTGTTCTAAAAATGTTAGGAGGTGAGGTGTGGTGAGGTGTGCAACCATAGCTTGGAATTGATCCGCATCAAGATTGGTGGGGATGAAAGATGAGGCCAAGGCTTCTTCAAGAATATTCCTATGGGCTGGTGAGATCTTCAACAACTCCATGATGGAGATATGAGCTGGGGTTCTTTTCAACTAATTGAGGACATTATAGCCACTAGGAATGGATCTTGGGTTGGAAGTGGGTGCTCTAGGTGGCTGAGATGATCTTGTGATGGTAACTTTTCCACCTCTTGTGGTGACTCCACAATTGACCTGGGTTCCTTTGATGGTGATGACTATGACCCATTCATCCAGGGATTCAACGACATGATCATACACATGATTCACACTTTTGAAGGTACCAATTCCCTTATCATTGTTATTATTTCCCTTATTGTAGTTGGGCATCGAATTCATGTAAATCTTGAGATTTTGATTCCCAGTTGGTTGTTCCATATTTATGATTTTGTCACCAATGAGGTCTTGGATCAAGTTTTTCAACCTCATGCAATTGGCAGTTGTGTGTCCCTTGATTTTGTGGAAATCAGAAAGGTGATTTTTATTGTACCATGGCAGTTTCACCAAGGGCTCTTGATAGTTGTCATAGGTGGGAATTGTGATGATTTTTTCCTCTACTAGTATCTTCATGATGGATTCAGTTGATTCCCTAAGGGCTGTGTATTTACGCTTGGGGGAATTTTTGTTTCGTTGAGGTGGTCTTGCTTGATTGTCCACATTATTGACTATTTGGTTGTTCTGCTGCTGAGTCATAGTGTTGTCTTGTCGATTGTTCTGATTGTTGGCTTGTGGTTGTTGAGGTTCTTGTGTGTTTTGTCAAGGGGCACTGATGACAACTTTGGCATTGACGACACCATCGTTTGTAATGTTTTTTTTTGCCAATGTGTGAGGTTTGTCATTGTAGCTGGTGGATGGGAAACTTTCTTGATAAGAAGGAGCTCCCCCTTGTGAAATAAGGGTTCATTTGATATTGAGTTCCTTGGGGACCAACTGATCATAGGTTGTGATGCATTGCATCTTGAGATGGAAGGATAAGAGTCCATCAAGATTTGTGATGATGGTGCACACTTGGTGTTCCTTGGGCATGGCCCATTTACTTCTATTGGATTTTCATCACCATCGAAATGAAGCAAAAATTTCTCCCTTGGATTGTTTCATAGCTGATACTTCTTCTAGGCTCACATCCATAGCTATGTTGAAGGCATAGGTTTTCACAAATGTGTCCAAAATTTCCTAGAATTTTTTGATTCCTGAGAGATGAGAGAATCAGTCAATGGTGGTACCTTCCAAGCTCTAAGGGAATAGTCGCATTAGATAAGTTTTTTCATACACAACCTCCATGTAATGTACTTGGAATTCCCTGATGTGATCTTCAAGGTTTCCTATTCCATAATATTTATCAAACTTTGGGATCTCAAATCCATTTGGGAACATTTTCATGACAATGCTCCTATTGAATGGGTAAGGGCACAAGTTCTTTGGTGCATTCGTGGTTTTCCCTTATTGAAGATCAAGCACTTGTGAAAGAAATTTGATTTGTGTTAATACATCATCTTGAGGATTAGGGGGTGGGATGAAGGTGTTCTGTGATGGTTCAATCATTGGAGGGATGGGTGGATTGGTTGGTATGTTGGTGGAAGGTGTTAACAAGTTTTGTTGTGCCATGTATTCTTGTAATTATTGTTGTCCCAACAACACTTGTTGGTTCTGTCATTGTTGCACTAACAATGCCTATTGTTGAGCTTTTTGTTGCTATTGCACCAACAACACTTGTTGTTGGGCCTATAATTGGGTCACTTCTTGTTGCTCTTGGTATTGTTTTAGCACTTAGTATTGGTATGCTTGTTGTTGTGTGAGGTATTGTGCTTTCCCCTGTGCCTATTCTTGCGCTTTCACTTGTGCTTGTGCTTATTGTGAAGCTTGGGTGGCCTGAGTGGCTTGATTGGCTTGGGTAGCCTGAGAGACTTGGGCAGCTTGAGCGGCTTGGGTAGCTTGAGCGACTTGGGCAGCTTGAGCGATTTGGGAAGCTTGAGTGGCTTGGGTTGCATGTTGGGCTTTTTTCTTTTGCAACAATGCTTGGGCTTGTGCTTGGGCTTGTTGTTGTTGCAACAATGCTTGGGCTTGGTGTGCTTTTCAATCTTGTGCTACTTGTTGGGTGGCTTGAGAAGCCTGAGTGGCTTAGGTAGCCTAAGCAGTTTGTGTTGCTTGTTGATTGGTTTGTGTTTATTGTGCAGCTTGGTATTGTTGGAGTGCCTTTTGGTAGGATTGGTGAGCTTGTAATGCTATGTTGTATTGGCTTTCCATATTTGGATTTGGTAGCAGCGGTGATGGATTTGGGATGTTAGATGTGGTGGTGAGTGGTTGAGATGTGTTTTGAGCGATTATGGTGGATGGTGTGATTGAGGTGTTGGGTCCTTGGGAGACTATGTTTTGAGGTGTTGGGATTGATGTTGTTGCTTGGATGGATACCACCTATTGTTATGATATTGGTGGTATATTCAAATGATTAGGTGCGATGATTTGATTGGTGTTTGGCAGATTACCTTGGATTGATTGATTTGTGTTAGGTAAAGGGGGGAATCCTAAACTAGGAATTGATATGAATGTTGGTAGTGGAGGTAACAGTGGCAGAGGTGGTGATGGGATTGGAACTAGAAGTGATAGAAGGATTACTGGAATGAGTGATGATGAAGCCCTAAAGGGCCTGCCTTGTTCAAATAGTCCCACTTGTACCAATGGGAGTGAAACATGTGTATCAAGGGCATATGTTAGTGTTGCGTGGAAAGATGTGTTGTTGGAGTCATGGAATGTGAGTGGGACATATTGGTGGATGGGATTTTGAGGTATAGTACCTGATGTACCTGTGATGGTATTGGCATCCAAATTTTGATTATTGACAAGGGGATGTCATTAAAGGGCATGGAGCAATGAACTCCCCTTGTTGAAAATGGGTTGTGTGGTAGCAATGGATGATGTGGATTACGAAATGGGTTGGATGATGCTCTGAGTGGGTGAGGTGAATGGTACAAGTGGCATAAAAGGATTCTCCACAATATTTCTTACATCAAAATTAGAAGGGATTTTTGCTCATTTTTCTAATTCAAACGTGTATTGGGAAGGATGTAGTTTCATCATGGCTCTAACAATTCGGTGGTTGTCAAGGTTTTGAAGCATTTCGGTGATCTCATCTTGGGGCATCCCCGTATTGGTGATGTCTTCCACTTGCTCGTCCTCTTGAGGATCTTGCATTATGAGAGAAAGATCAGATAGTGGGTTATTAGGTCCAACAAGATTGATCTCGGGTGCGGTTTGACTTAGGTCACTTGAAGTTGATGTTTCTTTGTTTTTCTCCATGTTCTTATTGTGTTGCAATCTAGTTTGAACCATAAAATTAGGTTCAAAAGAGAAAATCTGGGAAGATTAAGGATCAAAGTGTGATGGTGAATTTTTGTGAAAGGTGGATGATATGGATGATTGAACTCTTAGAAGACCTTGAAGAGGATGCTAGACCTTTTGGGACTTCTTGGATTCTTGGATTTTGATTCGTTTGATTTGATTCTTGGATTTTGGATTCTTGGATTCTTGGATTTTGATTGATTTGGATAATGAACAAATAAACCCCATGATGTTGGATGTTATCTATGGGATAAATTTTCTCACAAGATAACAATTTGACTAAGTGTAGGGAGAAGGATGTGTCTACCCACTCCTAATGAAACAAGATGATTTGATAATTTGACTAAGTATATGGAGAAGGATGCATCTACATATACTTAGCCGAACAAGATGATTTGATGTTGGACTCAAGGATTTTGGATTTATGGATTTTGATTCATGGATTTGCCAAGAATTCTAGCATAAAGGATGGTTTTCAAGATTTTCAAGAGTTGGTGAGATGATTTTGGTTTGATGTTTGAAAGATGGATGAAGTTTGACTTTGATCCTGTGTACCTAAAAAGACTCTTGTTTATAAGACCTCGATTTTGAAGAATGTACTTTTCCATATGCAAGATATTTAAACCTTTCAAAAAGTGTTGGATTTTGACAATAATAAAATGAGTATAAGTTGGGATTATTTCTTGATGCATGTTTATAGAAAGGTCAATCTTTCCCTAAACTTGTAAAGCATAGACAACTTTTTCTTGTGAGCTTTGTAACTAAGACCCTTGGTATTTGGTTTCTAGATCTTGATCTTGCAAGAAATCATTTGAAAGAACATGTGTGAGGTTCAATTGTTCTTTATCTTTGCTTAGTGACTTCCTTTTACCACAAAAACTTCTTGATTAGATTTTCCAACTAGATGTCTAATGTCTGTAATTTCTTCTCATCCCACAAAGTCCATTAAGTGGAAATCAAGGAAATGAAGGAAAAAGTTCCCTATTGTTGACTTTAGTGAGAAAATTGAGATATAAATCCGAATGTTTAGAAGTCTCTAAGGATAAAATCCCTACGAAAAGTAATAACACTTGAATTTTGTCAAAGGTATTTTCTCCCTAAAGGGTTTGAAATTTGATGATGATGTTGAATGTTTGTTTTTCAATGTTTAAGCTCAAGCAAAGTGTTTTGATTTCAAGAACATACACAACCCTATGGATATTGAGAAAATATTTGTTCAATCCTCACTTGGATAAATCTAGCTACACCTACTTTTAGTAGATGGTTAGATGCTTGACCACACCGGCTCCCCTCCATGGAACTCACTTCTATAGGTTAGCCAAGCATCAATACCCATGAATCTCCCATGGAATACTCTTCATCTCTATTAAAAGCCATAAAAATGTGGGGTGGCTTCAGAGGTCCAACCTCTTGCACCAACAAATAGATTAAGAATTTTGGTCTTTTAAACAAGGGGTTTAAATGTGGGAATTTCATTCGTGGGAGATCATCCATATGACAAGAGACCATTGCTGCCCTTCTTGTCAGAACAATCCTCGTGATACTTTCCTTTCCTCAATTACCCACACTTATATCCTGGGTGGAAGTCGCTTGGCTTTAGCATGTTCTCAATTGGGTTGTTCCCTTAGGTTATTACTTTTTTCCACAAGGCAGGCCCTCTAGAGATAAACAAAAGCGGGCAAGTAAATATGTAGTTCGATCAATCTTCATTGAGAAACAAAGAGAGAAAACACATGACATACCTAACTCACACTCACAATATTTGTTTAATTTTAGAATCCAAACTGAAGTGTCGAGGTAATCACTTATACAACTTAATATCACAAAAGCCTTTTGATTCTCAAGATCATCGTGAGCTGTGAGAGAAGCACATATGTCTTTTAGATGATATTATTTTGGGTAAGTGATTACAAAACATAGATGCACATGTTCATTTTAAATCCTCAAAGCAATGATTGGATTCTTTTTAAAGGACCAAAAGGAAAGATGAAAGTTTCTTGTTCAATTGTTAACTTTAAACAAAATCTAGTAAGTTTTCCTAAATTTCTTTTTAAACTTTTTGTCTTGTTCATTTTAAATCCAAATTGAAATCTATTGAGTCCTAAAGAGCTTGAAGAAATAAAGTCCTTAGACTTGGAATTATAATTGCTTCCAAAAGTGTCTAAAGACACTTGATACAATGGATAAGTGATGTTATATTTCAAACTTATTCTTGCTCCTTCCTTGCTTTAACCTACAAAAATTGATTAATCCAAGAAATACAGAGGTAGAAAATAAGTCAATAGCTCAAAATGATCAAATGTAAAAAAGAACATGTCAAAATAACTTGAAATTTGACCTTTTACCCCACCCCAGTGGTGCAACCAGCATATGTGGAGGTTTTTAGAGAAGTTTGCGGTGTTGTATGGCACCGCTAGTTTGAAAAATGTTGCTCTATAGCAAAAAAGAGAGTGTGATTGCGGCAATGTTTTTGTCAGTGGCGCAGTTTAGAGTTTGAAAATCTAGTGACACAAAAATAGACCAGCATCAAAGTTTGAAATTTTGAATTTTTGGGTAGGAAGACCCTAGTGACAGAGTTTGGAGTTTGCAATGTAACTATATGGTGCCATTGGAAGGATAGCATCATTGTATGGTGTCGCTGGACTAATATCAGAACATTCTCCTATAGACACAAAAAATCACAAAAACCCATAGGATTTTGTCAAAAATGTGTTAATATATTGAGATTTTCTCTCCTTCTAGTGCCAAAATGTGAACCCCAATCCTAGACCTACACAAACATAGCAAAAAAACACAATATTCAATCCATATGCAAGTTAGAACTAAGATTCCCCATGCAATTCATCTACAATGCTCAAAATAGGAAAGAAAATGAAGAACAAAACAAGAAAAACTATTAAATCCTATTTAAGCACACAAACTCTCAATCCCATGGGGGAATTGGTGCCAATTTGATGTAGAAATTGGCCCTTTCCCAACTCCTTTGTAGGCTTGGTGAAGATTGATCCACTTGATGATGATGAACAATGTGCTTCCTTGATGAAATCTGCAATAACCTAACTATGATGATGGAAAATGCTATGGAAATGGATAAGTTTGCTCCAAATATGAAGATAGTAACTTTGATCTAAGTTGTGGATCCAAAATACAAAGAAAAGCCTCTTATTTATAGACGAGAATGTTGAAAAATGAGGCAAAAGAGATGAATGTGGGATCATTCAACATCCAATGGATAAGTGCCACTTGTCAAGATGTGAATGGAGGAAGGATGAACACATTTTGATGTATGTGCACAATAAATGATATTAGGTGGAATTTCAAATTTGTGAAATGACATGTTGGAGGGAGAAAGGAAAGAATTAAAGGCCACTTGGCTCAATGCATAAGGACATGTAAGAGGAAATGAATGCCTTGTTGGAAGGACAAATCCATTTGGAGGGATTTTCAAACTTGGAGGAATATTCTCTTTTGATGCCATGTTGAAAGTAATTAGGGGAATTAATAAATCAAAGAAATGATTTATTGGTGCAAGTTGCAAAATCTAGAGGATTTAGATGATTAGGATTAAATCAATCAAGATTTGATTAATTTAATAAGAGATTAGTTTATGTGACAAATTGATTTATATTTTTGGATTGATTTAAATCAAAGTTGAGAGGAATATGGTTTAGATTTAATCAAATAAAGATTTTCATTTATTCAATTAAAGAGGGATGATGTTAGATTAAATTAAATAAAGATTAATTTGATTTAATAAAATGACTTTAGAGATTTAATCAAATAAAATGAATTATTCAATTAAATAGAGATCAAAGGGTTAATTGATTTATTTAATTAACAAGAGATGACAACTTAATTAGATAAATTTGGTTTATTTAATTAAGGGACGAAAGATGATGAATTTAATCAAATAAGGGCTATTTGATTAAATGATTAGCCATGAAGATGATTCAGGATGAAAGGATGTTAGTAATTAGGATCAATTGTGTCAGCATATTTTCCATCTCTACAACTAGTTTCTCTACAATGTCCTGGAAACATGATTTAGAGAAGCAGTGGCATATCATGATGATTGACTTGTCTTATCTTTTTTAGGCAATCATGTTGCTAGTTCCTTGAGGATGTCCTGATAACAGGATTTAGAGGAGCAATGACGTTTCATGACTTTTATTTATTATCTCTCTTGTTTGTCTTATGATTGTGGTTAGTTGTGACAAAAAGGTTGGGGCAATTGCACTCTTAGTATGAGTCATGATCATCCCTGCCTATGACTGCTTGTCTCATGTGATGGTACGACCTTGCACACCATCAATCTATGTCATATCATGGTGTTTGTTGGCCATTACAATAATCTTCACAATGATGATTAAGAGCAATAATTGTTAAGTCCTATGGTAATATGTTGAAGGATTTGGTCTTTGCACTAACATCCATCTCCTTCTATCTTTTCACTTCTCCTCATCCACCTCATGATGATATCCTATGACACAAAAAAATATAATTGCATACATGATCATATAAGCATTGCATTAGGTTAGTGCACATTCACATATTTCCATTTCCATCATTAGTATACACATATCACTTGCATTCATCAATTGGAATTTACATGACATGTAAGAGCATACATCATCCATATCATCAAAACACATATATCACACATATCACATCATAAGATTGCATTGTCCATACATATATATTCATGCATTAACACATCCATAATCATAAACATGACATCCTTTACAATCATAAATTATGCATCCATATAATCATCATTATAACATAACATCATCATGACATCATATCATCATTGCATCTCATCATAAGTAGCTATCATAAAAGTATACATGGCATAGCATATAAAATACATCATCATAGGAATTATAAATGGATAAATCACATCATATGGGCATCATATAGTCATAATAATCATCATCGGATAAGCATATAGCATAAACATAATCAACACACAATGCATCATCACATAAGATAAAGCATATAAGCCACATCAAAACTATATCACATATATAATCTCAAAAAAATCATGTCATGGGATAGAGTCATGAGATATCCCAAAAATAGAGCTCACAGGATCGATAGTCAAAATATAGTGTCATAGCATGACTGTCTGAAACATACTAATAAGGGAGCAATGTTAAATGTCCTAGGATGTTCTCTCCCCATCCGCTCATGGAGAAGAGCATGGTGAATGATGACCTATGAGCGACACTAACATAACCTATGAGGAAATGACATGTGTCTATGAGGCCGATGGAACTGATACTAAAGGAATCATCAATACAGTGACATGAGGCTGTGAGGCTACTACAGCGTGAGTCTAGGAGGTGGATGGATTTGTCACTAGTGGCTGACTATGCTTTGATCTATGCCCTAACCCAGATGATCCATGACAATGATGAGACCTGTGCCCTAAATAATTCATGTGAGAGTAATGGAACCTAAGACCTGATGTATTCCCTAAGGAAGTAGAGCCACCTACACTACTCTGACTGCAACTGCTATGGGTACAACTGCTACTCCCTGACCCTATCCTAGTCTTGCTAGATAATCTAGATAACCCATGATATCTCTAATTGACTAGCACTACCCACTCATATAACATCCTATACTGCCCTCTGCTCACACTGACTTTGGCCAACTCTCTAGCCACATTTGCAACTAACCCCGTGCACAACTGAACAAACTGACTGCACCAACTCTTAATCTCCCACCGCCAAATATCTGCTTGGTCTCTCTCAACACATATCACCTCAAGCTCTATTCATAGGGATCTAATATCTATAGTGGCTTCATCTAACCTCCATTGCATACCAGCTAGATGTTGATCTACTATAGCATCTCATGGCAATGGTGGCATGCTGGATATGTCTTGCTCTCCATCTATCATCCTCTCTTGGAGCTGCCTCTCTACCTCATCCATCTCATCCCCAATTTTTGGATCATCATCATCATCACCAACTCCCTCCTCTCCTCCCCCGACATCCAACACCTCTGCCTCTAGCTATATCACCTCTACCTTGACCTCTACTCACCCCTCCTCCTGTCTGCCCTCCATCTCTGCCTCCTGTCTCCCCTCTTCCTTTGGCTTTCTCTCAGCCTCCTATCTCTCCTCCTCCTGCCTCACCTCCTCCTATCTCACCTCTACCTCCTCCTATCTCACCCCCTCCTACCTTGGCCCCTCATCTCTCTCCTCCTCCTCTGGAACCTTGGGGATGGCATCTAAAGTAGCCCTCTCAACTTGCTGCCTCACCCTCTTGGCCTATCTCCTGCCATCTCCTCCTCTCCTCCTCCTACCTCCACCTCTGATATCTCCTTCATCACCTTAGTCATCTTATCCTCCATCCCCATCACCTCTCCCCCCATATCCTCTCCCTCCATCACCTTAGCCTCTTTCTCTACCTCTGTCCCTACCTCTTTAGCCTCCCTATTGCACCTGCAGTATAATTGATCTGCGGTCCACAGGTGTCGACCCATTGGGATCTATCAAGGGAATCGGCTGATGTGTCTGCCACCATAAATCATAATCTATTGTCATCCCCAAATTTTCAAGACCTTCACTCCAACCCCATGGTTGTGCCACCAATCCATCTATCTGTTGCTCAACAAATGACACTGATATAGTAGGACCCCACCTAGGCTCTCATGACAATCTTGCATACTCTGCTATACCCATGGGAACACCCTACTTCTCCTTGAACTGAAAAAGTACCTATTGGGGTAGGTACATATTTATAATTAGTTGAGATTGTATTGTCCATCCAATCAGATATCTAAACTGTCTACAAAAAGCTAAATGATCTCCCTCTCTAGCCCACTACACGCAATCCTTGTATGGCCTCTAGAGAAACGTAGCCATTATGTCAATCCTATGCCACGAGAACCTAGTCTCTCTAACTGTTAAAGGGAACTCACATATAAGAACACATAAGGCATCCCATCTGCTAGCTGTGGCCTCTAAATAAGTGGACAGAAGATGGGAATATGTTCCTAGGTCTAGATCATTAGCAATGTAGTCTCGCAGCTAATGCTACTCACACCCTTGTATGCTACCTCCTATAGCTGATGATATAATATGCCAAGCAAACAAGACCCCCATATAAAGACTACCCTATCTCACCGCATCCATACTAATACATCTCCCCATCCAATTAGGAATCCATGTCCTTGATGATCTGGAATTAGGACTGCGGCCAGCGTGCATAACATGGAGTCCCACCATGGGTAGTGCTCAACTAAATACTCCCACCAAATCTCGCAGCCCTCAACTCCAAGGCCTATGCCATCATCCAACTTGTACAGCTCCATCATAGCCTATACTCCTTGATGTGGATCATACACCACCTACTCTCCTTTGATCAGAATATGGAAAATCTGATAAACATCCTCCAAAATGCCATCTCTTGTCCAATGTTATCAAAATTCCTTTATTAGCCCAGATAATGGGCATATAGGTGATGTAATACAACCCCACTCACATCAATTAACATTACTCCTAGTCTATCAGCTGGTCTCAAAACACATATGTAGATGGCCTAAACTCGCACGTATAGATCAATGGTAATCGTTTCTGCACATGCAGAAACAAAAGTTAGGACATTCTTGAATATCATTATTACCATCTATCTAATTAAACATAAGCAAAAAATGAGCTTAAAACTAAGTCAACTCTAGTCAACTCTGGTCAAAGACAAATGCATCCCATTGACTTTATTTGTGTCATGGTTTGGTGTTTGTGTAATTTTGTACAACACTTGCATCACATCAGAGTGAATGCATAATTTAGACTCACAAATGTGTCATCTTCAAACAAATGTGTCATTGTCAACTTAAATGCGTCATTATCAAATCAAATGTGTTGCTTGGCTTTACACATGAGTTGCAATCTTGTGAATGCATCACTATGCTTATCATTTGCACTGCAAGATGGCGAATGTGTTTCGATATTCAACAAATGTGTCATACCTAATTGAAATCCTAATGCACCAGTTGCGATTGCATAATGATGCATCGAATGCATCGAACGTGATCATGAATGCGACTTACGTGAATGCATATGTGTCGCAACACATTCATTGACCTTCAAAAAAACCCTAGAAATGCATGAAAAACAAGAAAATGACAAAGCGGGTAAGGCGTATGTACTGGCAAGTCTGCATCCTCTGGCCATCAAAAGGTCCTAACAATGTAACCGTGATGCTCTATGATAGGAATCACCATCTTTGTGCACACTCTCCTAGCTTTGAGCTCTCCAAATTTACAAGTGTGAATGTGAAAATGAATTGACTTTTACTTATTTTCAACCTATTTATAAGGTCAAATTGGGATTTTTTTCAAAATTTTATTACTAGAGGCTCTATTGACCAACTTTGACCAACCTTTTGGTTATTTTAAACATTTTGAAATATGAAACCACTTGTGCCATTACTTTTTTGGTCATCAAATTAGCTTGTTGGGACACTTTCAAAAAAAAATTGTCACTGGGCCAAAAATTTGAAAATTTTCCTGAGGGGGCATAGATACTCTATATCTTCACTAGGGCATGTTTCTGACTAAATTTTCTGTCATAGTGTGACATACTACATTATGACAAAGAGGGGAAAAATGTAGACACATAAAAATGACCTAGGCCTACAAGCTCTATTTTTGCCACTTTCCTCCTAGCATAATTAAAATGTTTAATTATGTCCTTCTGTCCACTTTCAACTATTAATTAAATAATTATTAATTATTTAATTAATTCATGTCTTTTATTCTTCTTGATTATTTAAATAAATAAATTATATTTATTTATTTAAATGCATCACTAATTGTCTAATGTCTTTCCATAATTAAATAAATTCCTTAATTTATTTAAAATGGTCTCACTTTCTAATTTTCCCTCTTTTAGTAAATAATTCAAATTAATTATTTATTGTCACATGACCCCACCTTTTTTAATTAAATTACTTTTTAATTCAAAATGGTAATTTTCCTCCATAAATCAAGTAATTTATAATATTATTTGATTTTCCAACTCTCTCTTTTTCTATGTGATTCTTATCTCATTGTCACAAGCAATCTTGTCCCTTGATTTGATCTTCTAGAAGGAAAATCTTGTCCATTCATTTCAAATTCACCCTAATGTTTCCCTAACCCTAATTGTGGGTTGTCACATTGAATCTTGTCCATTGCTTCTAGGGAATTTGTCAATCTTCAATCTTGGCCAATCATTCACAATTGTATTTTATATAAAATGGCAATTTTGGTCTCATTTGCACATCTCTTGCAATCATATCTCATCTCATGCTCTTGCAATTTCATCTTAGCTCTTGCAATCTTGTCTTAGGCATACTTAATTTCTCTTAGCATTTTGGCATACTTTACACATAGCTCATAGTTGCATAGTATTGCATTTTGTCATCAAATCCTTCAACAATTGTTTTGGTCTTGGCATTGTCACATATCACTCACACAAAATCTGAGGGAAAACTACATATTGCAGCAAATAGAAAGGTGTAATGGAGGTCAATCATGGAGGTTGAAGACTCAAGGTGACATCTCTCTTTGTTTTCATGTTTTCCTCCTTTGTGCTTCATTATTTACTTTGGGTTTTGATTTATTTATGCACTAATCTGCTAACCTATATTTTTCCCATAGTTACACTCAACATAGGTAGCACACAAGTATGCTACCTCTCTTGAAAGGTAATTTCTACAACTAAGTTTTAGAAATCACCCCAAGGTCTCTTGGGTGTCAGGTCATGACAATGCTTGGAATAATTCAATTAGTTGATTTGATTTGCTGGTAATCACAAAGGGCATTTATGATTCACTAAGTTTGGAAGGCATTGGATCTTCTTATGGAGTTTTGTGAAATTCTAGAAGTGAAGTGTAATTGCTGCAAGTTCAAAACAACAGTCTAAAAATCCATGTTTAGCATCATATTTGGCTTTGCAATGATGCTAGAACTTTACCTTAGCTTCAATTTCAAAGAAAATTCAAAAGGGAAAAGGGATAGAAGGGTTCCTAGACTTGCAACTAATGTTGAACAATGACAATAGAGGATGCTACAATGGACAACCTTCCCAAAACTAAGTTCCACTTAACCAAAATAGCTTAGTCTCATGAAACTAGTGCTATCTTCTAAGGTGTGCAGACTTTTAGCTATCCGTTCACCATAAAGCATGAATAATAGATGAATTATAAGTGTAGCAAGAAATTAATGTTTAGACTATCTTTACAATACTGTTCATTGTCAACAAACAACAAAAAGCATGAACATGAAAGGAATCAACACTATAAAATTCTTCACTATCAATGTGCAACATGAACTAACAACTAAAAGGAACTTAGAGCTTAGGACAGGAAATCTAATATCTAATTTTGAGGAGAATAATCATGCACACATGTGAAGAAATAGAAGAATCCACCAAAAGAATGCAATTCTTTTTAAATTTATGCATCATGTCTTTACACAACTCAACTCTCTCCTTTTAAAATGCGAGGAGACCCCTATTTATAGTTTTCCAAAAGTGAAATGAATGGCCATGATTTACTTTCATTGTGTTGCCAAGATTCATTTTAAATTAGGGTTTCACCTACCCCCAAAATATAATATTATAAAATACACTTTTATCTTTTCTCTCTTTTGTCCTCTAGTGGCTCTGACACTATAGAAATTTTTTCTTCTAGTGACTACCTTATTTTTCTAGCTATATTATCGGAAACTCATCATTAATGACTGGCTTCCCTACATTCTTCTGAAGGGTGGCATGTTCCACAAATTTTCCAA
Organism: Sequoia sempervirens; assembly: GCA_007258455.2. NCBI lineage: Eukaryota > Viridiplantae > Streptophyta > Pinopsida > Cupressales > Cupressaceae > Sequoia > Sequoia sempervirens. The sequence goes on along the minus strand of VDFB02086081.1, from coordinate 281,894,463 downwards.
TCAAAGCTTGGAGCTTATCCCACTCCATGATGTCAGATTGGAGGATTTGAAAGGTCAACCTTTTGAATCTCCCTGTGATCTACTCCCAATGCTTGGTGCATCTAGGTGTGGCCTTGATTACCTACTTAGATTGGTAAATTATCTTGCAATTAAGTCCATGAAATCTGATGTTAGCACATCTACAACCCCTTGCTCCATCTTCTTATGGAAATGGCTTTAGCTTTTCCAGATCCAACTCTAGGGTGGGCATGTCATAATCAGTCATTATCTTGAGGTGATCCTTGTTGTTAGTCATATGCTCCATAACCCATTCAAGGTTGAGTTGAACCTCATGCAATACCCTTTCTAGGACTTCCCTTCTATGATCCAAGCCCATTTTCTAGGTCTCTACTAGCCAGTGATCATCTTTTATGAGCCCTAATTCCTTTTCCCATGTCTTTTTAGGCATCTTAAGAATGGCCTCGAGCTTAGGATAGGTGATCCTATATAACTTAGTGAATCTATGGCACATTTTCTTAGTGGCCTCTAGCTACTTTTACAAATCCCAAATTTTTTTGAACATTGGAGTAGTGTGGTGGATTCCCATGTCGCCATTATAGATCACCCATTGGAACCAATCTGTTGTGGCCATGGTCTAATTTTTCATTTTCTCCATTTCATTGAGCTTTTCTTGGGAGAGAAGAGCAGGCACAAATGACATTGTTGGAGCCTCTTCCTCTAAGGACTTCCACTTCAGGATGTAGGTGGTAAGATCTACCACTTGTGCCTTTAGTTCCTCCTTGGAAGACTGATCCTTGTTCATTTGCTACATGATCGTTGCCACCAACTCTTGGAACTCATCAATCTTCTTTTCTCTAGTTTCCAAGCCCAAATTGATGGTAGAGATGTTATAGCCAGCTCCTTCACCTTTTTCTGGCACTAGGGTAGCAATCTATATCATTCTCAATCCAGAGGCATCAACCGTGATATGAGAGCAAGCTCTAGGCTTCTTCTTCTTTCTTGTCTTTGTCTATGCTCTAGCCAGCATTGCTTCAAGTTTGGCTTTAGGATTAGCAGCCACTGGAGTCTTCTTTTGTAGTTCCCTCTCCAACCAATCGAGCACCTTGGTTTCCTCTTTAGGTGATTCATGATCACCTTCCTCTCTTTGTTCATGTTGATGTTGTTCCTCTTCATGGCCTAGGGGCTCTTGATCTATTCTCTCTTCATCTGGTTTCTCAATCTATATAGCATTTTCCTTGTCTGGCTTAGTGGAGGCTATATTCTCTTCAATGATATATTCCTTCTATATGCTCAAGCTAAGCATGATGCTCAGGCTCAAGGCTCTTTCTTGGTGCATCCTCTTCTTTTTTATCTTCTTTTTTAGGAGGGACTTCTTCTTCTTGGATGGGGCCCTTGTCTTGGCCAATTAGTGGAGGATTTTCAAGTATTTCCACATTGAAATTTGTATCATATTTCTCATTAGAAAGCTGCTCTTCAATATCATTATTTTCACCTACATCCTTGAGCTATTGGGATAGGTCCTCTTCTAACTCTTGATCCAAGGTTTCTATGATATACTTTTCATTGAGGGCTTCAGTTTCTTCCTCTAAGGAATGCAACTTTTCTTCACCAGATGCCACTCTATCTAATTTTATGTTTAGCACACCCTCTGGGTGTTCAAAATAATTATCTTTAAAGAGGTCCTTGGGATATTCATCTATACCTATTGTGGCCTCTCTTTATCATTTCTCCATCTCTTCAGAGATTTTCATAGTGGCATCCATCTTTGGTGGCTCTGTAGTTGGCAAAGGAAATTGCAATCCAACAACAATCTAGGCCATCAAGGCCTGAATAGTAGGATTCATAATCACTCTAGAGATCTCAACAGGTATACCTTGCATGTATTTTGTGAAGGAATATGGCAAGGTGAGAGGGGGAATAGTGGCAATGTCTACTACAAGAATTGGGGTAGAAAGAGTAGGCAGTGGAGGAGGGAGTGACGAAGATGACAACATGGATGTAGTGGCTAAGGAGGAGTTCAATACTATTACTAAGGCCATTGGTGAGGTGGAAGTGAGGTGGCCTGAAATGTCCATGGCAGGTTGAGATGAAATAGGCAGTGCCTGAGAGGTAGGAGGTGGAAGAGTAGTGATGGTAGTAGTAGTAGTGGGAGTGGAGGTGGTAGGTGGTGATCATGGCCACTCAACTTCTTCTTCTCCTTCGTTTTGGGGATCCTCCTCAATTTTAGGAATCTCACTTATGAACTCCCATGTTTTCTTTACTTTCTTCAAAGATTCTCCCTCCACATCCTTCTGTGTATACACTTTGTGCTTGGGATGGTGCTTGGGATTATCCTTCCTTTTCTTTGACCTTGTGGCTAGAGGATATTTAGGAGCTTCTTTTGTTGGGGTAGCAGTTGCTCCACTATCAGTTTCGCTCTTGAGCTCATCCTCGAGCTCACCATAAGTTAGTTCAGCACCTTGCACTTTGAGCTGAGCAATTTGGGTGTCTATCCATTATCTTGTCTAGTTTTCAATTGGTTTTGTCACTATATCAAGGTCAATGACCTCTTCTTCATCCCAATCTATCAACGGTAGCAGCTATTTGGCCACAAAATCGAAGCTCTCATCAACAATGGTATCATCTTCTTCTACTATTTGGTCAAATACCATAAACAAATTTATTGACCTCACAAATTGGGTCATCATCCACATGTAGTGCCTCATTCGCACCTCCTTATCATCTTGACAATTGGCCCAAAAGTCTTTGACATGTGGTTTGATGAGCATACTATCTTTTAACCCATTTCTTCAATTTCTCGTATGGGTCCAATCTCCCTTGAGCTATATGAAGGTCTATATTATATTCTACCAACTCCTCTAAATACTCTGCGCACTAGGAAATGAGACAGTCATACATTCCTTTCCTAAAGGTTAGGGAATATGGGATCCCTGCTCTATGTTTTTCGCTTTGTAGGGCATGGGAATTTTGCAATTGTCGAGAGACCTCCAACAAGATCATGCAGTCATTGGGGTAGTGTGGCAACTTGTAGGGCCTTTAAGAACCCCTCTTTTTTTATGTATGTAAAATTTGGGAACTGTATGAACATATACCCAAACCATTGGATGAAGTCTTTGGCACTATGTGAAAGTATTCTCTCAAAGTTTCCCCCAAGTAGTCTAATGATGTGCCCAATGAAGGCATCATTTACCCTCTGATATTCCCTCTTGAAGTTCTGATACTATAGTTGATGGCAACGGTCGTATACTTTGAGGTATCCTATCCTTGGTTCTGGGTTATTTGCAACAAAGAGACCCTTGTATGGGAATGGCTCTACTAGGAGGTACACCAACTAGGAGGTCATAGAGAACTTGAATGTTTTCTTCATAGCCATAAGCTAGTTATGTATGTTGTCACTGATGATCTTCGCCCAATGGAACTTTGTCTCGCCTCGGATGATCTCCTTGATGAAGTAGAACATCCATTCTTCAAAGAAGGTGGCAGTAGGGAGGGCCATCATCCAGCTCAGTAGGGTGACCAAATCATGTTATTCCTCATGGAAGTCACTTTTGAACAACTCTTAAGGAACCTTCATGGCACTTCCCATCATTTCCTTCAACCAATATTGGTTGATCAGTTTCTTACATGCTAGAGGGTTTGCTTTCCACATGTTTTTAGCATATTCCTTTTCTGTTTCCTCCATTACATTAAATGTAGGGATATGAAATGTTTGGCCTATAGATTTGGAAAAATCCTTGAAAAAGGAAAAATCACCAAAAATAAAAAATGACTTTGTATAACCCTAATATGGAAGCTTCTAAGCTTGTTATAAGGGGTTGGGATAGGAGTTACAATATGAGAAAAAATGATTATTTGCAAGATGTAATAAGTTTTGTACTGGATAATAAAATCATTGGATGGCTACAGTTTTGTGGATGTAGCCTGGATTGGGTGACCACGTTAAATTCTCTGTGTTATAATTTTTCTCTATGTTTCATTTCTCCATTTATTGATCAAATTTAATTGTTATATATATGTCTTCTAATCCTAACAATTGGTATCAAAGTGGGTTGTTTTCAGTTACTCTCTATAGGAAGGTCTCACGGTTGAGTGGGAGAAATGGAAGACGAGGGTAAGTTGAAGGTTGAGAAGTTCAATGGGTAGAACTATTAGTTATGGAAGATGTAGATGGAGGACTACCTTTATCACAAGGATTTATGGCAGCCATTGGAAGGAATAACCAAGAAACCAACAACAATGACTGACTAGGAGTGGAATATTTTAGACAGAAAGGCATTGGGAGCCATTTGTTTGTGCCTAGCACAATAGGTGGAATTCAATATTACAACAACAAAGACAAATCAAGAGTTGATGGAAACCTTGATAAAGTTATATGAAAATCCTTCCACTTCAAATAAGGTATTTCTTATGAAGCATTTATTTAATATGAAAATGGTAGAAGGTGGGTCATTTGTTGATCATTTAAATGAGTTTAATACAGTTACCAGTCAATTAACTTCTATAAATGTAAACTTTGATGAAGAAGTTAGGGTTCTTTTGATTCTGTGTTCTTTTCCAGAAAGTTGGAATAGCTTGGTAATGGTTGTTAGCAATTATGTTTCTGGTTTGAATACATTGAAATTTGATGATGTTGTTGATGTTATTTTGAGCGAGGAAATTCATAGGAAAAGGTCAAGTGGAACATCCACATTAGGAAGTGTTTTGAGTGTAGATAGAAAGGGAAAAAAAAGGAGAGAGGAAACAATTCTGGAAGTTTTGGGAAGTCACAAAGAAAATCAAAGGACAAAAGGTCTCAATCTAGAGACAAAAGGGATTGTTGCTACCATGGTAAGTTAGGTAATTTAAAGAAAGATTGCAGGTCTTAGAAAAATAAAGGAGACAAAAAGGAAGGAAATAAAGAGGCAAATGTGGTAAGTAATAAATTTGATGAGGATTGTTTGATTCTTTCCCTTGATAATGTTGATGATTCTTAGGTGTTAGATTTAGGGGCTTCATTTCATGCTACGCCCCATAGAAGTTATTTTCTTGATTATGTCCAAGGGGATTTTGGGCTAGTTTATTTGGGAGATAATGAACCCTATCAGATTGTTGGAAAGGGAAGAATCAAGATTAAGTTGCAAAATGGGAATCATTGGCTACTACATGAGATAAGACACGTTCCAAAATTAAAGAGAAATTTAATTTCAGCAGGGCAACTAGATGATGAAGGTTGTGTTGTTACATTTAGTGATAAAAATTGGAAGGTTACAAAAGGTGCCTTAGTGGTAGAAAAAGGTGTGAAAGTAGGCACCTTATATCTTTGTATAGGTCATATTGTCCCTTCTACTTTAGCTATTGTAGATAAAAATCAATGTTCAGGAATAATTGATGTAGTTAAGCAGGTAGAAAATCAGATAGTTGTGGATTCTAAATTAGCACTATGGCATAATAGACTTGGGAATATGAGTGCAAAAGGTATGAAAGTACTTCATTCAAAGAATGTTTTACCAAGTCTAAAATATGTTAATATGGATTTCTATGAAAGTTGTGTGTATGGAAAACAAAAGAGAGTAAGTTTTCTCAAGGATGGGAAGCAAAGGAAAGATGAGAAATTGGAGCTTGTGCATATAGATGTATGGGGACCAACTCAGATATCTTCTCTCAGTGCCTCTCAGTATTATATTACATTCATTGATGATGCAACTAGGAAGGTATGGATTTATTTCCTCGGGCATAAATCTGATATATTTGAAACTTTTAAAAAATGGAGAAGCTTGGTTGAGAATGAGATGGGTAAAAAGTTAAAATGTCTCAGATCTATTAATGGTGGTGAGTATTGCAACAAATATTTTGAAGATTATTTTTCCTCAAATAGTATTCATAGGAAGAAAATGGTTCCAAGGACTCCATAAGAAAATGGAGTGGCTGAATGCATGAATAGAACAATAATGGACCGTGCACGAACTATGAGATTGCATGTTGGGTTGACCTTATTATGGGAAAAGGCTATAAACACTGCTATTTATTTAATTAATAGAGGTCCCTCTATTCCTTTGGGTTGTGGTATTTGAGATGAACCATGGACAGGTAAGAAGGTGAGTTATTCTTTTCTCAAGACGTTCAGTTGTGAAGCATTTGCACATGTAGATTCTGAAAATAGAGCCAAGCTTGATGCAAAATCAATGAAATATATATTTTTTGGATATGGCATTAATGAATTTGGTTATAGGCTTTGGGATTTTGAAAATCAAAAAATTGTAAGTAGGGATGTCATATTCAATGAGAAAGTGTTGTACAAAGATCTATTATAGCAACATGAGAAGAAAAATAAAATTATGCAGTGTTGGATGATACTCCAAACAATGATGTTCAAGTGGTTCCTCATGCTCCTCAACAAAATCAACAACAAATACCATAAACTCTAGTGAATGTTAGATGATATTCAAGGATAAGTAGACCTCTAGAAAGATTTTATCCCTCTTTTTATTCCATTTTATTAACTGATGCTGGTGAAATAGAATGTTATGATGAAGCTATGCAGGTGGATACCAAGGTTCAGTGGGAGCATGGAATGGAAGAAGAAATGGACTCCTTGCTGAAAAATCAGACTTGAGAATCATGCAAGTTACCTACAAGTAAAAAGGCCTTACCAAATAAATGGGTTTATAGGCTAAAAGAGGATGGAGGTAAGAAAATATTTAAATCCAGATTAGTTGTAAAAGGATTTGCATATAAAAAGGGTATTGATTTTGATGACATTTTTTCTCTAGCTATTAAAATGACTTCTATATGCACTGTTTTAAGTATTGTGGCTACTAAAGATTTGCATTTGGAACAGCTAGATGTTAAAACAACCTTTCTCCATAGTGATTTGGAAGAGGAAATATATATGGAACAACCACAAGGTTTTGAGGTCAAAGATAAGGAGAAACTTGTGTGCAGATTAAAGAAAAGTGTATATGTCTTGAAGCAAGCAACTCGACAATGGTATATCAAATTTCATAGTTTTATGGCTGAGCAAGGCTACAGTTAGTGTAATTCAAACCATTGTTTTTATTTTAAGAGGTTAGATGATGATAGCTACATTATTTTATGTTTATATGTTGATGATATGCTTGTAGCGGGGTCTAACATGAATCACATAAAGGAGTTAAAATAATGGTTAGTAAATTCATTTGCTATGAAAGATTTGGGGGAAGAAAAGAAAATCCTTGGTATGAAGATTACAAGAGATAGGAAAAATAGAAATTTGTTTTTTATCTCAGATTGATTATGTTGAAAAGGTGTTGCAAATATTTCATATGGAGAATGCAAAAGTTGTTAGCACACCTTTTCCCAGTCATGTTAAATTGACTAGGGATATGTTTCCAAAGACACAAGAGGAGGAAGAAAAAATGTCCAGGTACCATATGGTTCAGCTGTAGGTAGTTTAATGTATGCCATAGTATGCACAAGACTAGATATTGCACATGCTATAGGATTTGTTAGTAGGTATATGAGTCATCTCAGTGTTGAGCATTGGAATGTGGTAAAATTGATTCTTAGGTATTTGAGAGGTACATCCAATAAATTTTTATGTTTTGGGAGCTCTAATACTATTTTAAAAGGCAATGTTGACTCAAAATTGGTCAGGGGATGTAGATACCAGGCAAAGTACCATAGGTTATGTATTTATAATTGGTGGGACAGTAGTGAGTTGGATCTCTTGGTTGAAAAAGGTGGTTTCTTTATCCACCATGAAGGAAGAGTATGTTGCTACAACAGAGGTAGCAAAGGAGATGATATGGTTGTAACTTTTCATGGAAGAGTTGGGAAAACAACAGGCTGAAAATTACTTATTTATAGACAACCAAAGTGTTATACATCTTGCAAAGAATTATGCTTTTCACTCTAAAACCAAACACATACAATTGAGATATCATTTCATTTGGTCAGTGTTGGAGGATGGAAAGGTAAAGCTGGAAAATATACATACAGATGCCAATCCAGTGGATACATTTACAAAGGTGGTGACAAGGGAGAAGCTAAGCTTCTCTTCAGCTTCAGTTGGACTTCAAGGTTGAATTCAAGTATAACAGAGTAGTAGGGTCGAAGGTGCTTATTTCTAGTGGGAGTTGTAAGTGTAGCGGTGTCGTCCAAAATCGGTCTCCAAGTGGGAGATTGTTTGGTGTGGAGCCTGATTAGTCTCCAAGTGGGAGATTGTTTGGTGTGGAGCCTGATCAGTCTCCAAGTGGTAGATTGTTGGTATGTGGCAACTGATCATCCTATACTATACACTCTTCATGTATCCTCATTGGGGTTTAGGGCCGGGTTGGGCCCCAAGCGGGGGTTTGAGGGTGGCAGGCCCTGAGAAAATTTTTTCCCTACTTTTTCACGCCGTCACCAAAAAAGGAAAATTTGTTGAAAGAAAAAATGACTTTGTAGAACCCTAATTTGGAAGCAAGCTTGTTATAATGAGTTGGGATGAGACTTATAGTATGAGAAAAATACAATTATTCCTGAGATTGTAATAATTTTTTCACTAGATAATAAAATCATTGGATGGTTGTGGTTTTGTGGATGTAGCCTGGATTGGGTGAACCACGCTAAATTATTTGTGTTATAATTTTTTTTTGTGTTTCATTTATCTATTTATTGATCAAATTTGCATTTAATTATTAGATATCTCCCTTCTAAGCCTAACATCTAAATGGAAAAAAAAATAATGATTTGGGTATGGATACCATGAGGTGGACTATATAATTATTTCTGAATTAAATATTAGCTGAAGCATTATCTTTTTATTATAAAATTCAAACTATTCATAGATTATATATCATAGTAACTCTTTGTTTGATTACATGCATAGTTAGAGAAGTTAAATAGATGGGAATAAATTAATTATTAATTCTCTTATTTTTCATTCATTGATAAGAAAATATTACTTTGGATGTTGTTAAGTCAATTGATAAATAATTTATTCAATTAGATGATAAAACTAAATTGCTCAATTGGATGATCATAGGTCTTATAATGTTTAAATAAAATCTTATAGAATCGGTACTTGAGCTCTATACTTGATTGTTGCACATTTTTTGTTTTTATTTTGGTTATAGTCAAATATCAATGTTATCAATGCTTAGGAATATAGTCTCTTAGAAATTGGTAGATAAATATTTGGAGCAAGGAAAAAGTTTTAATTTCTTAAGTTGTTTGGAGAAAATGCTTTATGGGGTATTTGATGAGTATATATTTATACATGTGTATGTATATAAATATTGAAAATTGAATATATATATCTTGTTTCAAGATAATAAATCACTTGGTAGATTACAATTGAATAGCAATGTTGGTTGATTTTTTATAACTATTCTAAGAATCTTGAGTTTGATAAGAAATGGTAACATTAGTAATAAGTTATTGGTTAATTCATTTGTCTTGAATAGATAATTGTTTTTGATAAGGTAAGCAACATTTAGAGGGTATTGTACCCTTACATAGAGAGCCACAAGGGACAATAAAGTTCAAGACCAAAAAATAGCAAAAGACTAAGCCATAAAACAAATACATCAAACCAACAACAAACAGACAAAAAATGGACCAACAACAGACTAACTGGAATTTTCCCTATTCTTAGAAAGGAGATTAACAACATCATCCCCAACCCATTCCTAGCCATCTTCATTATTATTCTTTTCCATTTCATCTTTCATAACTTCCAACAAGGTGTTGGTAACATAGTGGACTAGCTTGACAGCAAAACAAGTCAAGCCACCAAATTTTTTGTCCATATTTTCCATTCTTTTTTGTAGCACATGAAGCTCCTCCCCACAATCCATAGTCTTCATAGTATCAGCATTCTCCACATCCAATGGGTCTAAGGATTGGGAATCCAAGTTCTCCTTTTGCACTTTGCTAATATTAGGAATGGAGTGGGGCCCTCAACATACTCCTCCTCCTCATCCTTACAATATTTGTTGTCATACCACTCCTCTTTTGAATCCAAGTCATTAACCTACACTTTCTTGTCATTCTTAGCTAGCCTACTAGATCTCCTGATGATGGTATCACCACTAGTCACCACTGTAGCTGTGACCACTGTGTCCCCCTTAGAATTCCTACCTGCCATATTTTTACCTCTGTTATCCCTGGTCATAGGCTCTATCAAACCCTTCACTTCCTCCTTACCTTTCTTCTTTGGGGTGGGTCTGCAAATAGTTTTGGTAGGGGTCGACTTGAGCTCACAGAGACTAGTCGCGGCACTAGACTGGGCAACACCCACATTCCCATTTAGCTTCTTAGCAATGGGTTTAGGATAATGTGTATCAACATAGACTGGATGGGTTTTTCTAATGGGGACTTTGGACTCGGTCGGGGTTATATTGGTCATAGCAGGAGGCTCAATTTCCTCAATATGGATAGTAGAAATGGGTTTGGGTGGGCATAACGCAAGATGGAAGTGGTAGAGCCTCAAAATGAGGCCTTGGTGAAGTGACAGGGGAGGAGTATCATCAGGATTTAGGCTAGCAACCTCAATGCATTTTCCAATAGAACTAGTAGTAGCTTTAAAAGAGGGAAATGGTAGAAGTAGTAGCTTTTGTATCTACTTTCCAGAGTCACATACTTCATAAGGGTGAGGAAGACATGGTTCCAAGGCTACAAAAGAGCCTCTCTCTCAAACCCCAACTGGTTACGAATCAACTTTCCATTCCCCACAAAAAATGTGTTCATACTTTAATTATCTTGGGCTTTTGTATGCTTCAGGTGCTTCATACTAGAACACAAAAGCCCCGTCACCTGCACTATCACTTCCTCATTCACTTAAAAGTAAATACCTCCCAAATTCATGCAATGGTCTTTCCAAGAGTTAACGAACTACGTAAACAAATTAGGTTCATGGCCAACCAGACTCTCCATCAGGGGAGCCAGATTGCCTTCAACACATATGTGCCACACCAATGGATCTTTACAAAATTCACCATAGTTGTCAAGCTTCATTAAAACCCTATCACCACCCATAATGTCACTCTACACATGGGATAACCAGAAAACCTGTGAAAGAAAAAGGTTAGAGAAAATGGTAAGGTGAAAATTCACCTACACATTTAGGTTTTTAAGCTAAACAAATCAGCCTTGGGTAATTAAAGAAATGTACAGGTCACACAATTAAGGAGATAATTCCCTAAAATCAATATTTGTGAATTCATAAATGAGGATCTCCAAATACTTGCAGCTAGGTAAGCAGGACATGATGGGAATGGAAGGTTTTCCTTCCACATTTTTTTTCCACAGAAACCAAGACAAGATGGTCATAGGGCCAAATTTAGAAACACCTGAGAAGCTAGCTTTTAGAAGTGGAGACAAAATAGCGGAAAGGGTAGAACCAATTAGGAGCTTGATCTCATATTTATTAGTAACATCTATATTAAATTAAAAAAAATTGAAAATACAATGGCTTAGCACAATCCCCAAAAGGAGATTACGTAAGGTATGACCCAGCTTGGACTTAATCACAAAGTACCTACCATAATTCCTCATGATGTCCCTTTTAAAAACAAAATCCACATCATTATTCAAAAATTTCCACTTGTAGGCCACCTCAACATTAATACCCGTCCACATAGCCCATAAGACAAGCATGTAGACCCCCCATGAAACACATAAAAGTGCTTGATTAGTTATTATCATGGATCAAGTAAGGGATTTTCTCCTTCAGGATTAGACCTTGAATGCCTAGTGTTAAATTCCCCAAATTACACCATCACTTAGAGAATTTCCAATGTGTGCCAAATTTGGCTAAGGCATCAACCACTTGATTTCCCTCTTGATAAATGTGGGTAGCTATCTTTAAAGTCAACCTAGACACAAAGAGCTTTATGTCTATTAGAATGTCTTTAGTACTCCACCCCAGTAATTTTCCAAAGTTAACAACATCAATAATAGACTTAGAATCACCTTCAATATGAAGGTTCTCAATCCGCATAGAAATAACCAATTGTAAGCCCTTAAGCAGTGCTCTAGCTTCTACAATCATAGAGGAATGGATACCAATCCCCCCAAAGTAACCGGCCACAAAATTTCCTTTGCAATCTCTGATAACACCTCTTATGTTAGCTCTGCCCAGGTTGCCTTTAGTTGCCCCATCAAAATTAAGTTTATACCAACCACTATCTGGAGGCTTCCATATAGTGTCTCTTCTAGCCAGGGATCTAGAGTTTTCATAGGATCTTGCATATAGGTTTTGATTCCAAGCTTTTACCATAATAATTTCCCTCTCATTCAAACCTTATCTAGGGTTTTCCCATTTAAGAGTGAAATGTTTTCTGCATTGAGTTGAGAACCAATACCAAAAACCTTCTTCAGACTCATTTCAATGTTCCTAAAAATCCTATTGTTTCTCTCTTTCCATAAGCACCAACAAATAATGGGGGGAACCTGGTTCCAAATTTCACAAGGTAAAGGGTGGACAAAGGGTCCAGTCCAGCTCAAGATAAAGGATCTAATATCTTGACACATAGTCCATTGAATTCCCAAATGTTCTATATCCAGATCCCACACACCAACAACAAACAGACAGTGTAACAAGTGGTCCATCAATTCTTCATTGCACTTGCATAAAAAACATTGATTGGGAATCTGGAATCCCATTTTCCTCAAATTTTCCTGAGTTAGAATCTTGTTATGGCAGGAAGTCCACCAAAATAAGTTAACTTTCGGGATCATGTGTCGATTCCAAACCCTCTTCCAAAGATCAAGGAAAACACCTTGGTCTGTCAATAGATTGTAAGCCAATTTAACTAAAATATCTCCCTACTTATCTTGAGTCCAGAAGAACTCATACCCCATATTGGTCGAAGGAAGTCTAGTAAGGGAGAGCAACTCCTACAGGGTCTCGGAAAGGAGGCTTAGATCAAGGGATAAAGGGAAGAAAAGGGCCAAATCATTCCATTTCCTAGCACCATGAGGGCCAAGGAGGTAATCACTAATAAAAACACCAAAGAATCATTGTGCCAGTCTCAGAAGATTTCTAAATTTAGATCTTTTTAGAGGGGTATCAAGTAACCATGGGTCCTAGAATTTTATTTTATTACCACTACCAATCTTCCATTTTATCCTAGTCCTTAGCAGACCCTGTAGGCTAAAAATACTCCTCCAGGGCAAGGAACCTGAAGGGTGAACCTCTGAGAGGTAGTCAATCAAAGGTATGTTTTGAAGATAATTAGCATTCATAATCTTGCACCAATCCTTTCTATTCCTCAGTTGATCCCAGCCCACTTTAGCCATTAAAGCTTTATTGGTATTAGAGACAGTCCTAATCCCAATCCCACCACAATGTTAGGTTGATAGACTTTGTCCCATTTAACTAGAGTAAATTTCATCTTTTCCTCAGTCCCAGACCAAAGGATACTCATTTGAATTTTCCTAAACTTCTCAGCAATATATATGGAAATCTTGAAAATGGAGAGGAAGTAGACAAGGATACCTTGAAGAGTAGTAAACAAAATTTGTAGTTTACCATCATGGCTAAGGATTGAGCCTTTCCACCTAATCAGTTTTCTTTGCATCCTTTCAAGGACTAAATTTCAAAATTCAAGAGTGACTTCCTTAATAGTAAGGGGTAAACCAAGATAAACTGAAGGAAGAGAACCACTCAAACAACCTAGGAAAATAGTCACTCAAGCTTGTAGGTTAGGAGTGCTATTGAAGAAGTAAATCATACTTTTATTATAGTTAATACATTAACCAAAACAAGCAGCGTAGTTGTTGAGACAATTTTTCCATTTCTTGGTTTCAATAATAGAGGCTTTCCCAAAAAGAAAAGTATCATCCACAAATTGTTGGATCACAGTCGGCTCTAAGGAAGAGGCAACCTTGATTCCCTTAATAGACCCTTCTGACAACATATTAGAAAAGTTCATGCTCAAGATATCCACAATCATTATAAACAAGTAGGGTGAAAGGGGGTCACCCTATCTGATACCTCTCCCAGCAGAGAAAAAACCAAAAGGAGTCCCATTAACCAAAACAGAGTACTTAACCATTGTTACACATTCCATTATGAGTTTGACCATAGATTGGTCAAAAAAAAACCTAGCTAAGACTTTTGGGACAAAGTCCCAAATCTCCTTATCATATGCTTTTGAAATATCTAATTTAAGGGCCATGCCAGCATAGTTGCATCTGTATACACCTAAAAATGGTCTAGATAATCTAATTAATTAAATATGATTTATTTAATTAATTAACCTTAAATACATCTACTATTGAATAAATAGAAATATTTATTTATATAGTTCACATCTATATTATTCTGATTATTCTCTCTTAATTAAATAATCAAAACTTCAATAGTTTTTATTTATCATTATCTCTATTTTATTAAATAAACAATATAAAAAAAATGTTTATTTTAATCATTGTTATTTCTTCCTAAATTTGAATAAATCCAAAATATTCAAATTAAAAGCATATTCTACAGCTCATCATATCTCACCTACCAAATTAGATATGATATGTCTAATTTAATTCATCTCAACCTTCACGGGCGAATTTGGAGTCAAATTGGAGACAAATTCACAGGTGAACTTCATCTTCTTCCATTGATTCTTGTTATCATCTGGTTGAATGTTTTTGTGGGGAGGAAAAATATCCATAATCATCTCAAGCTTCTACATCCTTCACCATTCAATTCTTTAGATCAAATCTAGACCTTTGCTTTGTTGCCCCTTCACAAATGTATTGTCGGGAATCTATAAATACAACCTCTTTCTACAGGAAATGGATCCCAATCTTGTGCAAACTTACTCTACATAAACACCAGTTGAGAAATCAAGCATCTTAGCAATAGCATCATCACTTAGCAATAGCAATCATAGCATTTTAGAATCAATATCATGGTTGCATCATAGCTCACAGTAGCTTATTTCATCAAGTTTCATGTCAATTTAGATTATAGTAGTTTCATCATATCATTTAGAAATCATCATATAGGATTAGATTATTGCATTTAGCAGCATCTCATTATCTAGATTGGCATTTTAACATTCATAATGCTTACAAAATCTAAGAGCCCTGTGACTTAATAAATCTTTGGAGATAGAGAGAAATATGATTCTTTCGAGAGTTTTCCTGTGTTAATTAGATTAATTATTGTTGATTCTCTTGATATAATGTCTTATTAAGAAGTGTTGTTTGTTATTTTACTTATTACTTATTCCACACTTACAACATCTATCCATGGAATGGAGTAACTCATGGGTGGTTATGGTAGCATCAAGGATATCATGACCAGGCACAAACCCTTTTTGAGTGGGGCTGATAAGTTTGTCAAGTAGAGGTTTAATGCAATTCACTAGAATTTTAGAGAGGATTTTCTAAAAGGTATTGCAACGACTCATGGGACGAAGATCAACCATAGACTGAGGATTAATAATCTTGGGAATTAAGGCTATAAAGGTGTGGTTTAGTTGTTTTAGAATCTTACTAGATTTGAAAAAGTCATGAGCAACTAGGACAAGGTCCCCACCAACAATTTCCTAAAAGATCTAAAAGAAGGTTGGTGGAAAACCATCAGGGCCAAGTGCTTTGTAAGCCCCCATACTAAAAGTAGCCAACTTGACCTCCTCAGGAGTGACAACACTGAGGATCCCAAGGTTATCATTATGGGAAATGATGGTCGGGAGAGGGTTCAACAATAGGTTGTCTAGAGCTAGATTAGGAGCCTCAACAGGAGCCACATAATCCTTCTAAAAGTAATCCACAACCAAGAGACTGATCAGGGAGGGTGAATTGATCACATCCCTTTGTGCATTATGTAATTTAGTTATCTGATTCCTTTTCTTATGTTTAATGTCAGAAACATGAAAAAAAGAGTTGTTCATGTCACCTTCTTTCAGCCATTCGACCCTAGATTTCTGTTTCTAGAAAATTTCCTCTTTCCTTAGAATTTATTCCCACTCCCTTTGGCTGTCTTTTTCCTAGTTGCAAGTAGGTATACTGACATCCCCCTCCATTTTCTTATGAATAAATTTTAATTTATCTCAACTCTGCTTGTCTCCAGTTGGGTCTTCCAAGCTTGGAGTCACCTCCCACATATTCCTTTTTCTTCCTCCCTCTTTTCTTTGGGTTTACCTAGTTATCCTCTTCTACAACCTTCTCTAGATTCAAACCCTCAGAGCTAAAAGTTGTCTCTTCACTAACTCCAGTACCCATATCCTCCCAAATTTCACCCTCTTCACCCATAGTCTCACTAGTCCCAGCTGAACCCACCTCTAACAGGGAACCACCAGCTAACTCATCCCCCCCAATAGCCAGGCCAAAGGATAGATCATCTAGATCCAACAACTTATAAACTACCACATTCTTAGTCAAAGAAAGAGTAGCAATGCTCAAAGCCAGATCAACACTAGAAATATCCATCCCTCTAAGAGGATCCCCAGAGATTGGGGGTTCAACCAAAGGTGGAAAGACAGATTTGGCTAGATTGCCATCCTTCATAACGTCATTTTCCATAGGAGGGTTAGCATTAGTAGCAGAGTCTCCTGGGTTAGACTCCCAATTAAAGGAATATTTACTGTCAGAGATAAGATGGCCAGGTTTGGCACACTTCTGATAGTAAACGATAACATTTTCATAGCACACAGGTTGGACCTAGGTATCAGACTTAGAGCGCAACTTCAGAGAGTTAGGAAGTGTCTTATTCACACTAATATTCACACAAAAGCAGGAAAACACTAACCTGGACTTCAATCTAGTGATGGAGTCAAAAGTAATGAAATGTCCTAAGGAATTCCCAATGCTTTTGAAGATGGATTTGTCCTAGTATTCCAAGGGTAACCTAGGAAGGCGAACCATGACTAGTGTTGATTTATTTAGATCCACTGCAAGGTCAAACCTTGACTTCCAGTAGCATAAAGCCAAAGTATGTTTTTCATATACCCAAGGCCCAAAAGAGAGAACCGCAACCAAGTCTTCCAAGGCCATGAACTTGAAAAGGAAGAGAACACCCAACATTGCAAAGATTTCTACACTTCCCTTGAGGCACCATTTAGTAGTAACCCATCTTTGAACCATATCTACAGTGGGAAGAAAAGAGAGAAAATGACCCACAACTGCATTCTCCATGGAGGAGACAATCATATCACTGATCGTATCATAGATAGAAAAATCTATTCCTAAGGCTTTGATTTACTCTTCAAAAGGAGGTGGAGGATAGATTACCATTGGTCAGCACATCCTTCCAACCTTTAGTTTCTGGAAGAATCTCGACCACCGACACTTCCACACTAGACAAGAACGAAATCATGGGTGGCACCGAATGACCCACAACCAAAGGACCGAACCCTCCAGGAGTGGCTCCCGAGGGACATGAGTCTGCATGAGACAAGGTGAGGCTCGGGTCAAGGGGATAGAGGGGGACTATGGGGTACCCCCAGGGTATAATCCACCATGCACGTAGGTTGTTCAAATGTGGATATAGGAGAGGGGAATGAAAATTTTATTAATATGTTAATAGATAATTGTTGCTAAAAAAATTATAGGATGGTTAAACTTGTCTGAGTGAATGGAAAAAAGTTAGGTAATGTATTTGTGTCTTAAGGAATTTATATTTTATAGTTGAAATATTGAGTAGAGTAGAGTGTGTGGAGGTAGGATTGACTTATTGCTTGAAATTTACTTTCATTAAACCTTATAGCATAGGTAAGAATTGTGGGTTTGTTGGTCGACAGATTTATCACCTAACTCTATATTCTCATGCCCACTAAAGTGACAAATGTAACCATAGCTGAATCAATAATAATATAATTTTTAGACTGATTCTCTACTTATTTTAAAAGGTGACAACTACCTTTGTTTGATATTCAAGGAATAATTTTTAACTAATATTTCTTTTAACCAGAAATCAAATAAAGGAAGGCGATTTTAACCAGAAAGCTTTAAAGGCATTCATTTACTTCATATAATAAATCAAGAAAATACTTCACAACTAAAATTAAATCAAAAATCACCACAAAATCCTTATTCACAGATAAACGATACTACAATGATGCAAAAAATAAAAATGTCCATCATTCCAACAATAGATTGAACACTCGCATAACATTCAACATAAGCAGAATAGATTCATATACCATAATTCAAAGATTATGAATGCATGAATTTCACCATTGTTTTCTATATCAAAATAAAAAACACAGTAATTCAAAATAACAATTTTTTTCTCTAATGAGTAAATCAAAGTTTTCCCAAAAGATTTGAATCACATTAGCCAAACCCATTTTTGAAGCATAAGCTAATTGTCTTTGGTAATGGTTTCTTGAAAGTAACTGTACCGAATAATTAAAAAGAGTCTTTAACTTCAAAGAGCCAAAGTAAAAGAAAGTATCATGTAATACTAAAAATAGCTATGCATCATTTCCCACCGCCTCAACCTCTTCATCTTCTAGATCCTCAACTGATTCTTGCTACAAAATTTTTTCTTGTGCTTTCACCCTGGATTTGTAGTCTTTGTACTTGGTGATAATTGCTAATATCTCTTTGCTCCTTGGTGTTATGGTGATCTGCAGTCCAGTCCTTACTTTGGTTAGAGTAGAATCATACTCATTCAGAGTGTTAGACCTTCTATTTGCTTCAATTTTAAAGGAACTAAGGTAGACTTGCAAACTGCTGAGCTTCGAGAAATATTATATGGTCATTGTGGCAGGATCTGTCATCTCCTTGTTGAATACTTCTTTTAATTTTAGACAAATTTCTTTCGAATCCATAATCTTTTCATCAAACTCATCAGTTATCTCTACTTTCAGGTCATGATAGTTTCCTTTAATTTCCACCAGCATGTCCAGATACCTTTCGAGTACTATAGAAATCTTCTTTACCAAGCTATCATAAATGCTTAATTTTCACTCCAATGAGTCAGACCAAGAAGGATCTAACTCTTTTGGATCACTCACAATTTGTTCATTGATTAATTTCATTCGATCCATGGAAATCAACTCTTTTATTTCTTGTGAGAGCACGTAGAGACTGGTATGATCTTTCCTGACCTATTGTAGCTTTGTCATCAATTCCGTCCTTTTATCAACAACTTGGGTGTAGAAAATCATAGACTTACTAATAAAGAGGACAGTTTCCTAAAGCGTTTCATCAATCTATTTGCTAACATTTTGGAATAGCTTAGATTCTTTCTGACTAATTGCATTGTAGACCCATCAATAACTTCTACCTGAGAACTTGAGGCTCCACTGGATATAGAAGGGGGGACTATAGAAGAAATAATTTTTTTTCAATCAAGAACATGAGATTGCAATGCCACCTTTTCCTTTCTTTCTTCCTTTACCCGCGTAATCAAGGAATTGATTGAATAATTAGTGTGATACACATCACCTTGAAGTGTTGGGGCCCCATATCAACATGTGTGACTTTATAGTTAGCTACTGTTATTTCATCCTCACTTAGATCTTTTATAGGATTTGCAATTTCCAATACTTGATTACCAGAAGTAGGGTCAATCAGCATTCTTGACATTTTATGAGCTTTCTTTGGCCTTGAGGAAGTCTATAGCAACTTTGCAACCATATCTACCCCAACTATTGTCGTAGGAGTATATTTTCTCTTTTTCTCTACTGCCTTTTTTAGCCATATTGGGGAGGCTTCTACCAAAATATGTTGTCCTATTTGCACACTGACTTTAATTTAGTCATTTCTTCAGGCTTCTCGCCATCACCTCCAGACTATGAATTTGTACTAGAATACCTAGTAGCCATCCTCCTTGATGATGTACCCACTATAACTATCTAAGTGGACCCCTGTTCATTTTTTTGAGATGATTATGATTTTCAAGTTAAACCTACAGCCTATCGCTATTTTCCCTCTAGCCAGTCCTGAGTTCTCTTCAACACTAGAGCAACCTGTATATTCATATTCAAAACTTCATTTTCATTCTAGTCAACCTTTGGATGAGATTTATCAAACAATTTTTCATATTCGGGGTCAATGACCACTGAATCCTCAGTCACACCTTTGGGAATCTGGAAAGAAAGACCAAAATCTTGTACTTGCTCGAGGGTTAACCTCATATAATCCCTTTTCAAGACTTCATTTCCATTGACACAATCTTCCCAAAAGTCCTCAATAGATGATTGATGCTAATATGAACTTCCTCCATATAAATTTTGTCTCACGAGTCCCTTGCTATCAAAATTTTGCCTCATGAATAAATGTTGGAGGTTATAATACTTAAGAATTCCTTCAACACATTTGGCCATTTGATTATTTTTACATGTGAAGGAAGGAGTTGTCAATGGGAAAGCATACCCTTGTTTCCCCATAGTCATGTATTTTACATTCACCACAGCCATTTGTCTACAGATCTCCAGGAACACCAGTAAATCTTCAGGATATCTAGGAAATTTTAACGGGGCTTTCTCAAAACTTCCTATCCTCAAGTAGGAAAACCTATCAAATTGAATATAGAAACTTCCAAACTCTGATACAAGAGACATTGACTCAAGAGAAAAATACATTTCAGGGTTTCCATCCAATTTCCTCATAGCTTCCATCAAGAATGCATCATTGACAAGGTAAAAGTCTCCCATTCCAACTTGATTGGTAAATTACGGATAGCATTTATATACAGGCATGCCAAAAGTAGGAGACCTCCTGGACACTGAAATAATTTTTTCGAACTAAATCTTCACTTTTGGGCACCTATAGCGGCTAAATTGTGAGGAATTTGAAGATGATGCAAACTAGAGTTTCGTGAAATTTTGTCTATAGATTCTAAATATATTTTTTTCAAAATTTTTGGAATCAAATTGCACCTCTATTTCCATCTCCCTCGAAAACTAGTTTTTTTCAAATAACAACATTTTTAAGGAGTGTCACTCACTGTATAACACATAACTTTTTTTCCATGAAGGATAAAATTCTAATTATTTTGAATTTAGATTTGTAACTCTGATATCTAGTGCTTCCACTTGGTTAGATAGTGTTTTATTGAATATTTTTTCTTTAATCAAGTTTTGAAGTCAAACAAATTACAATTTAGACACAGGTAGACCGTATAATGTGTAACCTTTTTTGTATGTATTGAAATTCAATTTTATTTTTTTGTTGGATCATGGACTTCAATATCTAGTGCACTCATATTTTTTTAAAAAGTATTTTGATAAAATTCTATTTTTCCACATGCATAAAATAGAGATCTTGATTTTCGATGAAAAACCTACATTCACAAGAAATAAAAATAAATATAATAATTAAATTAAATTTATTTAAAATTATACTTTTTGGGAAGCTTATAATAAGGAATACATACTTACAAAAAATAAATTTTAAATGAATTTATTTGATCCCCCAAAAAGTAAATCAAAAGTGGTTTTTTATTAGCATTTTGATAGGTGCAAAGGAGACTCCGTTATAGGTATGGTTTAAAACTAGCGGGGTTCTATCCAAGGGGGTTTGATCTTAGGTATTTTGATGAAACCATCTTCAATTGGAATGCTTTAAATGGAAATTTTTAAGGCTTAAATCATTATAAATTCTAAAAATATGTGATTTTAGCAAAAATCAAAATCTCCCAGAAATTGTAAACCAGCTTTGTGGGATCACCCAAGTACTTGTGGCTTTAATCCTGGACAAAAGGATCTTTGACTAGCTATAATGTATATTAAGCAAGAACACATATGGAAGGTAGTAGTTTTCTAAAAAATTGACTAATTGTTCATTTAAATGAAAGAAAATTTTCTTAGCCCAATCAATGAACATGTTTTCATCACAGATAACCAAAATAAACTGAAACATCCAATCTTTAAAAGACTCAATTTGCACATTTCCAACAATACGATGTAACAAAGCAATGGGGTCTGCGATTTCCCCTTTGAAATGCATTCTCTTAAGTTTGGCAAGTAATTGTGACTTATCTCTTTTCTTTGACTTCAACCACCCTTTGGCCATAGAATTATTGCACCAATCCTCATTAACTTTGAAAAACTCACTAGTTGTTGCAATAGAAATATCCTTTACGGGTGCTTTCTCAGGAATCTTTAGCGTGTGGGAAATAACTCCAGGATAAATTTTAGCTACAATGGTTTCATCCACGACTTTGATTTCCAACATTTCTGGAATGTATTGTCTCACGCATGCACCTATTAGGTCCATGCTCAACATGGATTTTGGAAAACCCCCTGTGTGAGCTAATCCGCTTTCTAACAATTTTTGTGTCAATATCAAATTTTTTGTTACTTTCCAAATGCGCCCAAAATTCCTCCAGCTTAAAGGATCCCAGCTTCATGTCCCTTATGCCGAGCCAATGATTTTCAATCCTAGACTACATGAGCTCACAATACACTAAGGAACACTCGTATGCTTGAAGAAATAATTGTAGGAGGAGGTACAACTACAGACTCAACCAAATAAATTTCCACCACCTTAAGTCATGTAAAATGATAAGATGTGTGTTTCGTGTTGAATTAATATGGAACTTTATTTTAAGCCTCGATAAAGAAAACCCTAAGATTTGTGAGCTTTGCAAAAATCCTTGATGGGTATGTGCAAGATCATCATGGAAAAAACAAGACCTTAAGTGGCGAAAAATTAAGAAAAAACAGAGTTAGGCAACTTGACGTAAAAATTTGAATAAGTTATCTATATTATTTCAAAAATATGTAAGAATAGAATCTGTAGCAAATTGAATGTAGTTTCTAAACTCCTAGGTTTATTTACAAAAAAAATATCTATTTGGTAAAATTTTGAAATTTCAATGCAGTAGTACTTAAATTTTAGGGAAAAAATAAGTAGGTGGGTATGTGCAGGATCATGATGGGCCAAAAGTAGCAATATTATGAATATTTGTAGGGTATGTGGTGACAACTTTTTTTTTACCCAAAATTGATGAAACAAAAAAGTTTTTAGAGGAGATTCTCAGTTTTCACAAATATAAATTATGCTTTAATTTGAATTTAATAAATAATTATTATTTATTTTCTATAAAATTATGACTAAAGTCTTAATCGATAGGTGATTGAAAACATCTATAACTTTCAAAGCGGTATCACATTTTTTTTTGAATCAAACATCGTCACATTCTATGCTTCACATAATATAGATTAAAAATAAAAATAAATTTCATGAAGTTTTGACCAGTTAAGGTGGTCGGACATCACGATTTTATTTTTTAAAAATTTGTAATAAAAATTCATAATTAATTATTTACTTGGAAAAATTACAAAAATATGCATCACATCCAAACATGAGTCCTCTACTTATATATAAAATCTTATAAAAAAATATTATCATTTTATTATGGTTAGGTGGTTAGACAGACACCTACTTATTTTTCAATTGAAATTTAAGTATGCTGCATTGAAATTTCAAATTTTCACTTTAAATAAATTTTATTTATTTTCAAATAAACCTAGTAGTTTAGAAACTACATTCAATTTTCTACAGATTCTATTGTTACATATTTTTGAAATAATATAGATAACTTATTCAAATTTTTACGTCAAGTTGCCTAACACTGATTTTTCTAAATTTTTTGCCACTTAAGGGCCTGTTTTTTCCATGATGATCCTGCACATACCCAGGTGTCTGTCTGACCACCCTAACCATAATAAAATGATAATATTTTTTTATAAGATTTTAGATACAAGTAGAAGAATCATGTTCTGATGTGATACATATTTTTTTGTAATTTTTTTCCAAGTAAATAATTAATTATAATTTTTTTATTACAACTTTTAAAAAATATAAAAACTCATATGTCTAACCACCTTAACTTGGTCAAAACTTCATGAAATTCAATTTTTTTTTAATCCTATAGTATGCAAAGTATAGAATGTGACGCATGTTTCAGATTCAAAAAATGTGATACCATTTGAAAGCTATAGATGTTTTCCAATCAACCTATCAATCATGACTTTACTCGTAATTCAAATAGAAAAAGAATAATAATTATTTATTAAATTCAAAGTATTAAAGCATAATTTATATTGGTGGAAAGTTGAGAATCTCCTTTAAAAACCCTTTTTTTCGTCAATTTTGGGTAAAAACAAAGTCATCAGCCACATACCCTACACATACCCATCATATCACCACTTTTTGGCCCATAATGATCCTACACATACCCTGATAAGACATCTCTAGGTTGTACTATACTCATTAAATGCATAGGTTTTGCGTTGAAACATGCGGGATGGACAACATATCACCTTGTCGCAGAAGATTGAAACATTATAACTCAAAGTTGGGAGTTATGAAGTTATGGGAACCTCTGACACTGTAACTACACAATGACCAACACACTTGATGTTGTAAAGTGAGAACAAGTCGAGCCATCGTGGGGTTAGGAAAAATACAAACCCAACGACAAGGTTTAAAAACATGGGGTGCTAGTGACTTGAGTTTCAAAACATAGAGAACGCGTGACAAGGTGTTAGAAACTTAGAGAATCCCATGACAAAAGCTAAAATGAAAGCAAAGACTTTAGACTTGGGCGGAAAGTAAGAAATTTTAAAGACCAAGGAAGAAAAAATTTAAAAGTACATGATACATAGTATTCCTATGGGTAACAGGGTTGAATTTGAATTGAGAAATATGACTTGAGGGAAATATAAATGCCTTGACAAGATTTTGGAAATGTTGTCATTAATGTCTTATGGTATATATTATAGGATTGTACATTCAACTACACAATGTTGTTTTATCTTCATTTGTTTGGGAATGCTGATTTGTAAACATATGTGTTATGTTGTAGATTGGAAGTTACCTAACTTGTGACCTTGTATGTTATTGGATGATGTTAAGTGTTGCGTCATGAATAATATATTTTCTATGTGAAATAATTAGTTTAGAATATGGCTATTTTGGTCATGTTATTAATGATATAGTTATTTATTGTAGTAAACCATCTAACAATAAAACTATGTAGTTATTGATAAAGAGTAATATGAAATGTGGAGATAATGTGTTTCATGGTTGTATTGTTTATCTGTGTTCTTGTATTGAGTAATGTCATTGATTAGTGGAATTGGGATGTTTTTGGTTATTGTTCAATGTGGGAGTCTTGTGTTAAGAGGTTAAGGTCGGTTTCCAGAGGCTAGGAGGGAATATTTTAGTGTGTATGCTTTTATGATGGTTTTTACTTTAGAGGTGGTATGTTATTTTTTTGGGGTTATGTGCTTTGTGCAAGTTGAAAACCCTAAGGGTGTGCCCTTTTATTTTGGTATTATTTCATGTGACCATGGTAAATGTGCAAGATGGTCAATGTTTTGCACTATGTTTAGATTCTTGTAAATGTGATATGTGAGTGAGATGGTTAATGCCTCACTCTATGTTGGATTCATGTGATTATGTTATGTACGCAAGATGGTAAATTCCTTGCTTGATTTGTAGGGTTTACTAGTTGCAAGTAGGGGGAGTGGCTCTCAATGGGGGTTGGAACCCAAAGTGGTTGTCCAGGATAACCTATTGAGAGTTTCTTAATCCAGTGATAACCTAAATAATGAATTAGGGGGATGGATAGATTTCACATTAATCAAGATAATGGTATGCCTCACTCATTGATCACATTCTCATTTAGGCTTGGGATGAGATGGGAAGGCTTGGAATGGCAATATCAGTTGTCTTATCCTCATGAAAGGTATGTTGATTCTGCATGAGTTTGTATGGGGGCCAAGGATTGGTAGAGGCTACCAGTATAACCCAGGATGGGGGTCGGGGCCTAGGAAGATTTTCCAGGATAACCCATATCAAGCTATGTGATGACACTCCTCCCTATTGCAATCTAGCATTCCCTACTCATGTTTTCTCCTTCTATTGTCTGAATGCCTCTAGAAGCAATGCATATGTTTATGTGATTTTAATGTTGGTGCAATGATGTGTTGGAGCCATGTTTAGCCCTTGTTTATGTTAGCCTTCTATCTTCTTGAATTTTTGTTGTGGTCATACCTTATGTTATCTCCTAGCACGGTGGGTGGACTTTAGGGTTCCACATGGTTGGGAGGTTCATTCTTTTTCCTCCATTGGATTACCTTGCTACTTGTTTGTGAGCATAGAGGTTGAACCTTGAGTAGCAGATTTTAGTTCATGTTCTAGTTTGAGGAGATAGTCATTTATGTATATGTAATGGATTGTATTCCAGTTGTACCATTGATTGTAATTTGATGCATTATTCTCAATTGGATTCAGGGAAGCATCATTGTAAACAATGTAATGATGTACTCTCATGTAATGGAATTTGTATATGTACTTGTTAGTTCTATATATATGATCTTTAATGATTATTTATCTAATGTCATGCTATGGAAATGTATGTTGTTAAATCATTTAATGTGATGGATTTAAATGAACTCTTGATTGTTAGTTAAATCATGGCTAGTGAAATGATTATAGTCTTGATAATATATGTGATAGTAGCATAGTCATGGAACCTTAGAGAACTTAGGTTAGATTATATGTTTAATTATGTGATGCATTTCACTATTATCCTTTAAAAAAAAATTGTTCCATTATTTATTCTTTTATTGTGTTGTCCTTTGGCATTCCTTAGCAGGGCGTTACACTTAGTATCAAACCCTAGGTTCATACATTGGACACTCTGGTTTCATATGAGCCCATTACATTGTCCTAGTTGTTTCTACTCTTGAGGTTATGTTTTCACTTTTTGGTCATCCTCGCTTAACAATATGATATTTTCCATTTGGTGGTATTTTTCCAATGGTGTGGAAAGCCAGTGGAATGGATAGGTCCCATAGTGTATTACGCAATGCATCGGTATGCTTTCTATTGAGGATGCATTATGGACCTTTGTGTAGCCTTGTGATGTGATTTTTGGTGATGTGAATTTGTGTGTATGTGAAGAATGTGTGTTAAATCATGGATATAGTTCATATGAAATGATAAATTGTGTTTCCATGCTTCTAAAAAGGTGTAAAATTATGATCTTGTGTTGAATATGTTATGATATTTAGTGTTGAATAATGAATATAGTGGAATTTCTTGTCTATAAATGATGGATATTTAGTGAAGAATGTGTGCTTTGTGTGCATTGTTATGTTGTGTTTTATGAAAGTTTAGCATTTTGATGTAATGAAATAACTTTGATGATTGGTACTAATATGTTATGTTTCCACCCTAGTTTGTGACTTCCAAGAGTAAGTTAAGTTTTAGGGGGGGATGATGTAGTGCCCCTCCATTCTCACTATGGATGTGCATGTAGTTGGCTTTGGAACTTGGAGATGAAGGTAAAATGATAGGGATAGT
Organism: Sequoia sempervirens; assembly: GCA_007258455.2. Lineage (NCBI taxonomy): Eukaryota > Viridiplantae > Streptophyta > Pinopsida > Cupressales > Cupressaceae > Sequoia > Sequoia sempervirens. The sequence goes on along the minus strand of VDFB02086081.1, from coordinate 281,867,244 downwards.
TAAGGTATGTGCTAACGATGTTAAGCAGTTGATTTGTTTTATGAAACTGTATATGATGTTAGATGCATTGTTATGATCAATATGTGATTACATGACCATTATGTGATTATCATTATGATTTCTATGTAGTGGATGGTCTATGAGTTTATTTTATTACTAAATGGTGTCTTTTGATGTGATTGAGTGAGAGGAATAATGTCACATTACTCACATGTGAGTACCCTGCTACGCTAGGATTTCTTTTCACAGTGTTCTTAATTGTATGATTATGTATATGTTCGACTGTTTTGTGTGTTGCGGGTTGCAGGTACTAGGCATCAACTCCACTTGAATTGGTAGGTTTGAGTGTGCCTTAAACCCAATGGAATTGTTGAATGCAGATAGCATTTGGTCCCCTACCCTAGCCATCATCCTCGAAGAGGATGTGTATCTAGTTCGTTACCTCATCAATGTTGTCTAATGATTATGGTCACTTGGTCTTGTTTTTGACCCTGACTAGGGTTAGGTAATTATTGTTGATATTTGGTTCATTTAATTTAAATTTGTTTGTTAAATATTGTTTGGATAATTAAGGCATTACAATAAACTATTAAGTAAAACTATTTTGATAAATAAATAAATAAAAATGTAAATGTATATAATAATAGTTAATAACAAATAGATAATAATATAATAAATAAATCATAATGCAATGTTGTAATTAATAAATGATAATAAATTGGTGAATAAATAGAATATTATTTTGGGTTATAAATTTAATGCTAATAAATGGAAAGGTGTTGCATGCAACAACATGCAACCACAAACAATTATTTAAAAATTAGTATTTACTAAAGAAAGAAGATTCTTGCATGGAATCTTTCATCAGTTTTTCTTTTGTGGGATTTTAGAGATTTTTATTAGATTTTTTTTGGGAATAAAACAACCTTCCTTTGGTAAATAATTATCTTTTTAGAGAGATTTGGATGATTATGGAATTTTTGGTTTTTCAGGAAGAAGAAAATTGTTGGGTTTGCAAGAAAATTTCTTATACTATAGATATTTTGGGGATTTTTAGAGGAGGAAGTAAAAGGGGGAAATGGAGTACAAAAGAAAAGGGATTGCAACAAGTTGGAGAGGAAACATTTCCAGCCAAAAGGAGATAAGTAAATATTTTCTTTTGACATATATCGATAAACTAATTTCTTACCTAAACTAATTTCTTACCCAAATCTATGAATGAATAGGTATAATATAGAGTTCTAAGAACTCTTTGAATCATCATTTGAATCATATTATAGAGTCTTAAGCAATATCTTTTAGAATCGATGAATCAAATTTACCCTCTTTTTTTTTGGAAGCATCTATCGATCCCTATGTGTTGATTCTATTTGCATGGAATCCAATCATCTATACTATATCTGCTTTTTTTATTTATCTACTCTGTGTGATTGCATGCCTTGGTAATGGCACATGCCCCACTCCAAAGGTCTCAACCCTGGCATATGGCAACGTGTTTCCTTAGCATTGTGATTGTACATATTTTTGCTTGATTTTAAACTTGGCTATAATGTTTAGTTCCAATACCTAGCCGAGCTTTGATCACCTCAATTGGAAATTAATATCCTAAGTGAGTCGATGAAGGATTATTCGAGTCCATGCAAGTAACCTTAGAATTGCATGGGATCGTGGAAATTTTTTGTACATCCATGCTCGTTTCCTGCATGTTTATCCTCTTGCCCTGACATTCTCAAATAGCCACTACCTAGAGGTGTCAACCTGATTTTAATCTAATCATGGCCGTTCGAGTATTGAGACCCACATTTACATTTCTTATTGGTAGAAACTTGAATATTGGGGGTTGAGATGAGGGTTGGTGATGCCATGATCTGATCACTGATCTATAATTCCTCCCAATTGAGCTACCTTGCATACCATCTCAAAATAAAATATACTGCTGCAAATTCATGTAATCCATCTCTCTCTATGTTTTTTGTACCAAGGCTCTTGTTAGGGTGTCAATGGAGAGGATTCTAGATAAGTTTGTGGAATTTGGCTTCTACCTATTAATTGCATGTATGTATAGAATGAATTTTATTTGATTACCTAATATGATAATTTTGAAGAATACAACCTTACTCCTGACATTTTCTTTTATTAAAAGTCTCTTCAGCCTTGTCAACAAATTGATTTGTGCTTTATTGTCCCTCCCACATGTATATCTGATAAGAGCTTTATGCCCTGCACCAAAAGTGTCTGATATTATTCAACAAACTCATTTGAACATACCTTGCAATCATGATAGTTCAAGATATCGCTTTTCTATGAGGTATTTCTGGAACAAATCGCATGCCTTGTCTATGTTTCTGCTTTTTGCATGCATTTCTGTTTAAGCTCCTGTGAGTCCCTTGTGTTGTTACTAGATCATATTTTTTCCAAAGCTCCCATTTTTGTTCTCAAAATTAAAATGAACCAATTCATTTCTCTACAAAATGTAGTGGTTCTGATAGAGTTAGCATTTGAAGTGAATTTATCTCTCCTCAGTCGAAGACATCATGCTTTTTGTAGAGACTTTCAAATCTGAGCTATGGAGTTTTATCTTTATCTTGCCAACTTGTCACCCAACCTGCAAAATGATCAGGTTTATTTGACCTTTCTACAAACCTCTCTTTCTAAGTATTATTAACTAAGTTAGAAAATAAGTATTCATGAAACTTCTATAATTACTTGTATGTGTATATATATATTATTTTATATATTAGTGAATTATGGGGGAAAGTGAAAATAATTTTTTTATTTAGTTATAGAAATCTAAATGGAAAAAAAAACAATAATTTGGGTATGGTTACCATGAGGTGGATTATATAATTATTTGTGAATTAAATATTAGCTAAAGCATTATTCTTTTATTATAAAATTCAAAGTAAGTTACGGATTATATACCATAGTAACTCTCTGTTTAATTACATGCATAGTTAGAGAAGTTAAATAGATGGGAATAAATTAATTATTAATTCTCTTCTTTTTCATTCATTGATAAGAAAATATTACTTTGGATGTTGTTAAGTCAATTGATAAATATTTTTTTCAATTAGATGGTAAAACTAAATTGCTCAATTAGATGATCATAGGTCTTATAATGTTTAAATAAGATCTTATAGAATTGGTCTTTGAGCTCTGTACTTCATGATTGTAGATTTTGTGTTTTTATTTTGGTTATAGTCAAATCTCAATGTTATCAATGCTTAGGAATATAGTCTCTTATAAATTGGTAGATTAATATTTGAAGCAAGGAAAATGATTTAATTTCTTAGGTTGTCGGGTGAAAATGATTTATGTGGTATTCGATGACTATATATATGTGTATGTATATAGATATTGTAAATTGAATATATATATATCTTGTTTCAAGATAATAAACTGCTTGGTAGATTACAATTGAATAGCAATGTTTGCTTATTTTTTATAACTATTCTAAGAATCTTTATTTTGATAAGAAATCTAGTAACATTAGTAATAAGTTACTGGTTAATTCATTTTTCTTGAATAGATAATTGTTGCTAAACAAATTATAGGATGATTAAACTTGTCTGAGTGAATGGTAGAAAGTTAGGTGGTGTATTTGTGTCTTAAGGAATTTATAATTTAGGGTTGAAATATTGAGTAGAGTAGAGTGTGTAGAGGTAGGATTGACTTATTGCTTGAAATTTACTTTCATTAAACCTTATAGCATAGGTAAGAGTTATGGGTTGAATTTGAATTGAGAAATAATACTTGAGGGAAATATAAATGCTTTGAAATTATTTTGGAAATGTTGTCATTAATGTCTTATGGTATATATTATAGGATTGTACATTCAACTGCACAATGTTATTTTATCTTCATTTGTTTGGGAATGTTGATTTGTAAACATATGTGTTATGTTGTAGCTTGGAAGCTACCTAACTTGTGACCTTGAATATTACTGGACGATGTTAAGTGTTGTGTCATGAATAATAGATTTTCTATGTGAAATAATTAGTTTAGAATATGGCTATTTTGGTTGTGTTATTAATGATATAGTTATTTATTGTAGTAAACTATCTATCAATCAAACTATGTAGCTATTGCTAAAGAGTAATATGAAATGTGGAGATAATGTGTTTTCATGGGTGCATTGTTTATCTATGTTCTTGTATTGAGTAATGTCATTGATTAGTGGAATTGGGATGTTTTTGGTTATTTTTCAATGTGGGAGTCTTGTGTTAAGAGGTTAAGGTCGGTTTCTAGAGGGTAGGAGGGAGTATTTTAGTGTGTATGGTTTTATGATGGTTTTTACTTTAGAGGTGGTATGTTAATGTTTTGGGGTTATGTACTTTGTGCAATTTGAAATCCCTAAGGGTGCACCCTTTTATCTTGGTATGGTTTCATGTGACCATGGTAAATGTGCAAGATGGTCAATGCCTTGCACTATGTTTAGATTCTTGTAAATGTGATATGTGAGTGAGATGGTTAATGCCTTGATTTTTTTTGGGTTCATGTGATTATGTTATGTATGCCAGATGGTAAATTCCTTGCTTGATTTGTAGGGTTTATTAGTTGCAAGTACGAGGAGTGGCTCTGAATGGAGGTTGGAACCCAAAGTGGTTGTCCAAGATAACCTATTGGGAGTTTCTTAATCCAGTAATAACCTAAATAATGAATTAGGGGGATGGGTAGATTTCACATTAATCAAGATAATGGTATGCCTCACTCATGGCTTAAGTGCTCGTTTAGGCTTGAGATGAGATGGGAAGGATTGGAATGGAAAGATCAATTTCCTTGTTCTCATGAAAGGTATGTTGATTCTACATGATTTTGTATAGGGGTTAGGGATCGATAGAGGCTTCTAGGATAACCCAAGATAGGGGTTGGGACCTAAGAAGATCTGCTAGGATAACCCATATCAAGCTATGTGATGACACTCCTCCCTATTGCAGTCTAGTATTTCCAAGTTGTGTTTTCTCCTTCTATTGTGTGAATGCTTTTGGAAGTGATGTATGTGTTCATGTGATGTTAATGTTATTGCAATGATGTGTTGGATCCATGTTTAGCCCTTGTTTATGTTAGCCTTTTGTCTTCTTGACTGTTTGTTGTAGTGGTACCTTGTGTTATCTACTAGCACGGGGGGTGGACCTTAGGGTTCCACATGGTCAGGAGGTTGGTGTGTTTTCCTCCATTGGGTTTCCTTACTACTTGTTCATGAGCGTGGAGGTTGAACCTTAAGTAGAGGATTCCAGTTCATGTTCTAGTTCGAGGAGATATACATTTATGTATATGTAATGGATTGTATTCCAGTTATACCATTGATTATAATTTGATGCATTCTTCTCAATTAGATTTAGGGAAGCATCATTGTAAACAATGTAATGATGCACTCTCATGTAATGGAATTTGTATATGTACTTGTTAGTTCTATATATATGATCTTTAATGATTATTTATCTAATGTCATGTTATGCAAATGTATGTTGGTAAATCATTTAATGTGATGTATTTAAATGAACTCTTGATTGTTAGTTAAATCACTGCTAATGAAATGATTCTATTCTTGATAATAGATGTGATAATAGTGTAGTCATGGAACCTTAGAGGACTTAGGTTAGATTATATTTTTAATTATGTGATGCATTTCACTGTTATCCTTTAAAAAAAATTGTTATGTTATTTAGTCTTGTATTGTTTTGTCCTCTAGGGTTCCTTGGCAGGGCATTACATAGCCCTAACAAGGTTATCACTATGATTCTCTCAAACATAGCTCTACTGCCAGCCAAGCATCTACATCCCTAGTAGAGATATTCAAATCCTCCTAAAAAGTTGAATTTTCTTTCTTTTTATTTTCCATATTTTATTTTCTTTTTCTTTTCATATTTTTCTTTTCGTCTCTTTTCTATAAGAAATGAAGCTCACACTCAGGGCTGAGAATCACTGTGGTGCTAAAGTAGAAATATAAGGTTTTTCACTTAACAAGACCTGACAAGGAACCTAACAACAACCTTAGGATTCTTAAAATGTGTGTGTCAAATTTCAAGTTTGAGCACATTCAGGAACTAACTCAATCCAATGACTTATCCACTTTATAAATTTTGCACATGTGACTCTAAATGGAGGAATTTGACCATTCCTTCCAAAAAAATGATTAGAGTTTGTAAAAGAAATACTTAAAGCAATCCCAGATAATAAAATAGTTGTTGTGCACATAAGATATTCCCAATAGAAAGTAGAGGGACCCTGAACCAGAGAAGTAATGCAAAAACAAAATGAAACCTAACCAAAACAAACCTACACTAACCAAACTGAAAGCAAATCTAAACTAACCCAAAGCAAAAAACAAGAGAAAAGAAAATCACCTAAAGAAAACCTAAACTAAAATAGATCAATGAAAACCTACAACAAAAGAAAAGTAGGGCAAGTTGCATTTATTCACATCAGCATTGTGTACAAAAGACTAAAAATAAATCATGACCAGACAAGGAAAAATGAGACCCACCCCTATATGATTCATCAATGCATGGACAAGTAACAAGGTGATGGTAATAGTCCTCAAGAATGCAAATTCATCTTTATACTTAGTAAATAAGTCCTCATATTGTAACACTCAAACTCCATGTTATAATCAGGGATAACTAGTAATTGGGGTAACTCATTAGGACCATGATCAATCCATATGAAGTTGTCTTCCCTAAACCTCGATAATCAAATTGATAAGCTTCAAAATTCATAGTAACGAAAGAAACAACCTGGTGTGTTATTTTCTCACACTGGATGTTGTGTTTATCATCCTCCAATCATGAAGAGTTGATATCCATGTCATCAAGAGGTCTAAATTGATGGTGTAGTATTCCTCTTGTGTTCAAAACATGCAAAACATAATTAGAGTCATCATTGATCAATTTAGGGTGAAAATCAGATTGAATAAATTTAGAATTAACATCATGGAACTTTTCAACTATTTGAGTATCTTCATGAGGTATTAATGATGAAATTATAGGAAAACTCTTGTTTACATCAACTTGCTTGTGAAAATTTTCATCAGGAGCCACTAAAGGTTGATTTTAAAATGCATGTTCACCCACAATTGTATTGTCATGCTCAATAGTGATTATTGTAATATCACGGTGCTCAACATCTTCTATAATTCCCTACATGCTAGTATAATTTAGGCAAGTCTTATCAACATCAAATCATGCAATATGTAAATCATTATTAACAAATGCATCAAAATATAAAGGGAAAATAGAATTTTGTAAACAAGAAATCTCCCTGTCATTCATTATTAGTGCAAACTCAGATTCTTGACCACAACCATCATCAATATCAGCTTCTTTACTAGAAAAATCATCTCCTTCAACTTGCTCCATTTGACATTCATTAGCAATTTGTTGAAGTTCTTTTATTGAAGACTCAATCTCCTCCAGAGTTGCCTCAACATTTATTGCTACATATTCCTTAGATTCAGTGCCTACTATCTCCACTACAAGGCATCCTTCAATAATTTGTTGGAGTTCCTTTATTGGAGATCCATTTGATGTAGCTTTCTGTGCATCCTTTGTATGGTTTAACACCTACACTTTTTCTTCCACCTCCTTAATTGTTGTCTAGCACTAAAAACATGTGAATTCAGAATGTTCCTCCTCATGTATCCTACACCAAGTTGGTAACAACAACTCCTTTAGGCAGAATCTGTATCCCATGCTTGACCAATCTTTTATAAATCTGACAACAAACTCTTCATATCTAGTCTGTGTTGGATATTCATCCTAGATGGGAGGATCTTGTATGGTGACATCTTTCTCTTGTGGCTCATCCTCCATTGTGTTTTCCATTTCAAACCCTTGGTTAGCCTCTATAGGAACAACATCCTTGATCTTTATAGGCAACTCTTCACTTAAATGATATTTAGCTACCTATGTTGCCTTGGATATTTTAGATTCTTCTTTTTGGCATGCTACTTCATTTGTGGATGGATCAACACTTGTTACACATTCTTTAGATCCATAATTTGTTGGCTTCTCTATAGTAGATTCCTTGATTGACTTTTTTTCCACTCTAGATGTCTCCCAACTTTAATGCTAATGTCCACACAAGATTGGCAAGTGAATTTTGAATGAGATGCATTATGAACTCTGCACTATTTAGATAAGAAGAAATCTTGCAATTACCTACCACCACTGAGTTGATCTTTGACTAACTCTATGAATGCCTCAACTATAGCATCAAAAAACTCTGAATATGGAGAGACTAGTGGTTTAGGAACGTTCCACATAAAAATATCCCTTTGTAAAACCATCTCAATTCTACCCAAAAAGGTCAGACATTCCAACTCATTGTGCCTACAGGTATTATGAATTTTGTACTTGTTGGATAACACATAGTGATGCAAACCCTTACTATTCTAGAGATATAATCTCTTATTCAGAGACTCATGAAGTTAAGGAATACCAATCTGAAGACTGTTTCCATCATAAGAAACATAAGACTGCTTTTCCATTTTGACTCAAAATTTGTACCTTTAGATTTAGAGATCTATCATATCTCATATTTTCAACATGAAGGCTCATTCAACTTCCAACGATGTTGCTTTATGCTCATGCCCTCCCTCTAGCACTAATATATTGATGGTGTTTTTAGCACTACAACAACTCAGATAGAATACAAGTACTTTATCTCTCTTGAAAGGTAAATTTCTATTAGCAAGCCTCAAGAAATAACCCCAAGGTCTCTAATGTCAGGTCTTGAAAATGCAACAAACAACTCAGTGATAATATGTGAAAATGTTGGTAATCACAAGGGGCCTTACTAATGAACAATGTTGGAAGTGTATTTTCCATCAAATGTAGCAATGTGGTGATGCTTTTGATCCTAAACTGACTCAAATTAAAAGAAAGATCAAAAGAGATAAGGGTTTGAGAGATCCTAAACTAACTCCTAAGATCAATCACAACAATGGTAAATGCTACAAATGGACAAATCCCCAACAAAACCAGTCTTTTTTTGATCAAGGACAAGCCTACAACTACATAGAAATGGTGCAATCTTCTAAGGAAATTAGAAGATTTTCAAACTATGAATATTCATCCACATACCCAATAACTGGCATGACATGAACAAACATTCATAGTTGAACTTAGCACAAAATATGGCCCAGACTAACTTCACACAACAACTTACAATCAACAAATTGCTAAAAGTATGGACCAGAGATTGATCAAACATCATTCACATTTCACCATCATTGCAAAAGAACTAAAAACTAACATCTAACATTGAGAATCAAGAACAAGATTTACCATAAGAATGTTAAAGTTGGATACAAAGTTTTACAAATCAACAATCCAATTGCATTAACTTCTCCAGCAATTACATAACAATTTCTAGCTTTCGCCTCTCCTATAGCTATTGACTTGCAAAACCTAACTTCTCCTAACTCAACCAATTTTGGCTTTCTAACTCAATTCTCTCTTTACAAATGCGAAGGAAAAGGCCTTTTATAGATATTACATTTCAATTTCGATGTCCATGATTAAATTAATCCAATGGAATATATCAATCCTCCAGAAGCATTAAGAAGTTACATAAAGCATCCAATTGGCATAATTCTATTACAGCTAGCAGCAATAAGTAAAAAATAAAATTTCCACCTCGATCTTGATAAAAATTCTGATTGGAGAAATAAAACAGCTTCACATGTGATCTTGCACCTTCTAGACATCTTCTCTAGTTGGCACAACTATGACATGGATTCTTATGCAGACCCCACATTTAATATTTGAGTTGAACTCTTCCAGATTTTCCTCTTGGCACGAATCCATATGCAAGTACCCTCTTGATTTATTTAATCCTAAAAAACAAATATCATCATTAGTATCTCACATGTTAAAAAATTCAATCCATAAAATCTCCAAATTAAACTTGAATAAAATTTTGAAAACTTTGGCCTTTTAAGAAAATTTTCCATTTTTGGAAAAAAATTGTGCTTTTTCAAAAAAAATTCCATTTCAAGAATTTTTCATTTTCGGAACAATTAAAAAAGAAATTTTTTTCCATTTTGGGAAAAATGCATTTTGGAAAAAAATTTCCATTTCTGGAAAATTTCAGGATTTTTGATTGGTCTTGGATTTTTCTGAAAATGGTAATTTCAGGAATTTTGATCTGTCATGGATTTCGGGAAAATTCGCTCGGACAAGGATTTTCTTAAGTTTAGTTCTTCAAGAAGATCCACGAGGACAAGGATTTTCCTAAGTTTAGTTCTTTGGGAAAATCCACCAGGGCAAGGATTTTCCAAAATCCATGACAGGTCAAAATCTCCTAAAGCACATAACTTTTTTCTAGAAGGAATGTTTGAAAAGTTCAAAAAGAAACCTAGCCTAATTTTTTACTCTCCATCCATAGGTCCAAGAAAGATTTACATATGACATTGTAAATTCACCTCAAAATTGGTTTTAGGGGAATCCTTAAGGTCAAGGATTTTTTTAAATGTGGTTTTTCAGGAAAATTTGCTAGGAAAAGGATTTTCCAAAATTGGGTTCTTCAGAAAAATCCAATAGGAAAAGGATTTTCCAAAGTTTAGTTCTTCAGGAAAATCCACCAAGGCAAGGATTTTCTGAAATCCATAACAAGGCAAAATCCCCTAAACCCCATAACATTTTTTCTAGAAGGAATTTTCAAAAAGTTCAAAAAACAAGCCAACCTAATTTTTTGTCATCTATCCATGGGTAAAAAAATATTTACATATGACATTAAAAATTCACTTCAAAATACCCATTTCCAAAATCCATAATAGCAGGCTTTCTCCTAGACCCTCAATATGCCTCAAAATATTGCCTTCATCAAATCAAATCTAGAATTAATCTCAAAATAACCTCCCAAAAAGAGAAAAAATAAAAATTGACAAAGCCAAGATGTGGAGATGCAAAAGAAGAAAAAGAGGGTCCCCACCTCTAGTAGGGCGTGTGTGCAAAAAGTGCACAACAGGATCTACTATCCTAATCTAGCCTCATAATGAATATATTTTGATTACAAAGTTTAAGGGAATCAATCCTAAGGAGACACCAATCCCCTAGTTTTAGGAGCACCTACTCCAAGGAAGCACCAACTCCCTACTTTTAGCACCTACCCAAATATCTGATGGCACCTACCAATCATATTTACAAACAAGAAATTACAATTTGTTCCAAGGAACATAGTTCAACTTTGCAATCCTATATGCAACTATTCAAATCTCTATTACTTTCAATGAAACTCAGCTCTCTACATTGCAACTTCCTGTGTTCTACACCTTCCTTTATTCTACAATAAGATATAAACCCTAATTAAGATCCTTTTTCCTTTTGTTTGGGTTCTACTCATCTGCTACAACCTGCACTTCCCTTTTTCTTTTAGTGCATTCTCTTTCCACTCAAAAGTTCGCAAATACACTCCTCAACACTATAGCACCCTTATCTATTAGTGCATTCTATTTCTGCTTCAAGAAGCCCAAAATACCTTCAGCAATATGCCCTACTTGCAGTATTCATAGTGTCAACAACAACATCAAAATCTGATTTTTTACTTTTGTCTATCACTATCCTGCATCAATTTCCTTGATATTTGCACATACAAGTATGGACCCTCTGCTAGGGTTTTCTTAATTTCATATCTTCATCAATCCACACAAATTAAACATTAGATTCTGTTGATGGGTGTTTTTGCACCTTCTCAACACAGGAAACGCACAAGTGCACTACCTTTCTTGAAAGAAAATCTCCAACAACTAGTTCCTGAAAATTACCCCAAGATCTCTCGGGTGTCAAGTCATGACATGCTTGGAATATCTCAATTGGTTTAATGTGATTTTTCTAGTAATCATAGGGAAGCCTTACATGGGTTAAAATGGAGGAGAATTGGATCCTTGGATGGAGTTTATAAAATTTTCTGAAGGGTTGGTCTGTTGCTATAAGTTCATGATAATAGTCTCAAACTCCTCTTTGATCTTCAAATTTGGCTTTACAATGTGCAATGAACTTTATCTAAAGCACCTATTAAAGAAAAAAGGAAAAAGGGCAGGGAGAGGGAGAAGTTCCTAGACCTAAAACTACTGATGAACAATGACAATGGAGGACACTACAGTGGACAACCTTCCTAAAACAAAGTTCCACTTAACCAGATCACTTCACAGTCTCATGGAATTAGTGCAATCTTCTAAGATCTGCATATTTCAATCATTCATTCACCATAAAGCATGAATAAGAGATCGAATTTAAGTGCAACATTTAAATAATGTTCATACTAGCTTTGCATTGTAGTTTACCATCAATAAACAACAAAAAAAATCAACAAAGGAAGGCATCAACACAACAGAATCATTCACCATCAATGAACAACACTAACTAATCTATTAATAACATACTAAAACATAGAACAACAAAGTTAATCTACTCAAATTCACTAACTAGGAGGAGAAGAATCATGAAACATAAAGTTGTAACTCAAGAATCCACCAAAATCAATGAACTTCTATTAAAATTCCAGCAGCATGTCTTTATAACAACTCAACTCTCTCTTGAAAATGAGAGCAGACCCCCTATTTATAGTGTCCAAAAAGAAAAATGAATGGCCAGGATTTAATCTCATTGTGTGGCCAAGATTCACTACAAATTAGGGTTTCACCTACCCTAAAATATTTTACAATATAAAATTACATTTTGTCTTTTAGCCTATTTTGTCCTCTTGTGGGCAACACTGTAGCTCTTTTTTCCTTTAGTTGATTTCCTTGTTGTAGCTACTTGTGAGGAATTCATCATCAATTACTATATTTCCTTCCCGCTTCTTCATAGTGGTGTATTCCACAAACTTTCCAATCAATATCTCAAGTTTCCTCCACTCCAAAATATTAGATTGAAGCATCTGAAAGTTTAATTTCTTGGATCGCCCGATAATCACATCCCGATCCTTATCACATTTGGGAGTATTTTTCATCACTTGTTCAGATTGGGTGAAGGATTGTGCAACAAAACCCATAAAATCCAGCGTGAGTGCATCTGTGGTTCCATTCTCCATCTTCTTATTGAAGTACAACTTTATCTTCTCAGGGTCTAACTCAATGACGAGCATGTCATAATTTGTCATTAGTTTCAAGTACTCCCCATAGGCTATCCTGATTTCTTTGACTCAATCAATATCAAGCTCCACTTCATGGAGCACCCGTTCCAATATTTCCTTCATGTGGCCAAGGCCTAGCTTCCATGTCTCGATGAGCTAGTGATCATCTTTTACCAATGCCAACTCCTTTTCCCATGTTCTTTCAGGCATCCCAAAGATTGCCTCAATTTTAGGATATGTAATCCTAAATAGCTCAGGGATGTCAGTGTAGAAGTTTCTCATGCCGTCAAGTTGTTTTTGCACCTCCAAGAACTTTTTTGTTGTCCTGAAAGTGTGACCAATGCCCATGTTTCCATTGTAGAGGACCTGCTGGAACCAATCCTTTGTGGCCTTCATCCAATTCTTTCTTTCCAATTTGTCGATGTGGTCCTTGGACAGTAGCTGTGGTGGTGTAGATGACGTGGTGGGGAGCTCTTCCGTAGAAGACCATTGTTGAATGTAAGTTGTTAAGTCCACCACTTGTGCCTTTAGCTCCTCCTTAGATTTCTTGTTCTTACTCATTTGATGCACAATGGTGGCGATAGATCCTTGAAGATGGTCAATTTTATGCTCTCTTGTTGCTGGCCTCAATTCAATGGTAGAAATATTATAGCTGACCCCTTCTTCTCCCATCACTGGAGTAGCTATCTATACTATCCTCAATCCTGATGTATCCATTGTCAGATGAGATCTGACCTTTGGTTTTTTTTCCTTCTTAGTGCTTATTTGTGCTTGGGCTAGGATGTATTCCAGCCTTGCCTTTGGATCCATTTGGGTTGGGGTTTTCTTCTCTAATTGTTTTTTAAGCCACTCAGGCATCTGGAATTCCACTTGCGGTGATTCATGATCACCTTCTTCCTCTCGGGTACATTGAATTTCCATTGCCTTGCTACCCAAAGTCTCCTGCTCTGTCTTTACTTCTTCTTCCTCATTTGAATCTTGAATAAATACTATTTTTTTTCCTAGGGATTCAGTGGTTGTATGCTGCTTGGGGCTATCCTCCCCCTTAGAGGTTTTCTTTTCTTCCTCTTGCTCATGCTCATGCTCTTCATAATGCCCTACTTTTGGGCTTTTCTTGGTTCAGTCTCTTCTTCAAGTTTGCATTCTTCTTTCTCCTCCCTTTCCTTTTCTTCTTTCTCTCCTAAAAGAGGCACCTCCTCATCATGTTCGGGGCTCTTACCTTTCTCCCCTATTGGAGGTTCTTTTCCTATCTCCATTTCTTGGTCTATCTCCTTCTCTTCATCAAAGGGTTGTTTTTCTACTTCTTCTCCAAATTCCCTGAGCTGCTTGGTGAGATCCTCTTCTAATTCTTGGTTAGAGGTTTCCATGATATATTTTGTGCCTGGTTCCTCAACATCTTCTTCAAATGATTACGTCTCCTCCTCTTCTTCCTCACACACCACTTGATCAATCATCAAATGCTAATATTCAAGGTATTCATGATAATCATCTACTTCTTCCTCCATCTCTTTGGTTGCTTCCCTCTATTTCCTTTCTAACTCCTCGGATATATGCATTGTTGCCTCCATCGTAGGTGGTTCAGTTTGAGGAGGAGGGATAGTGAGGTTAGCAACAACCTAGGCTAGGAAAACTTGTACTGTGAGGTTCATTACTACCCCAGACAACTCTGTCGGTATGTTTTCCATGTGTCGAGCAAAAGCTTCTAGGAGTGAGAGAGTAGGCATTGGCATTGTTGCAATAGCTAATGGGAGAGCTAATGATGGAGATGTGGAGGAGGAAGAGAGAGGAGAAGTGGTGGTAGACAAGGAATCTATGATCATAACTTGCGTTGCAGGGGAAGTAGAGGCGAGGTGAATTGAAATGTCAACTACTGGCAGAGTAGAGGCCACCATTGCTTGAGAAGTAGGTAGAGGAGCAATGGTAATGGTAGCAGCAACAACAGTGACTACGAGAGTGGAGGCAGCAGGTGGGGACTTTGGTTGCTTGATCTCTTCTTCCTCTCCTTTGCGGAGCGGGTCCTTCTGTATAGTGGGCATCTCTGTGATACTGCCCGACTTCTTTGGTTTTTTGGAAGGTTCACCTTCCAATGCTTTCCTTGAGTACACCCTAGGTTTGGGTTGATGCTCAACTATTTCTTTTCTCTTTCTGGACCTTGTAGTAGGAGGAGACATTGAAGTATCTCCGGTTGGCGTAGCAGTGGTAGAAGCATTGTTAGTTTTTCCCTTGGGTTCATCCTCGAGCTCACCATATGTTAGAGTAACCCCTTGCAACTTCAATTGTGCAATTTTCCCATCAATCCATTACTTTGTTCTTGCCTCTATGGGCTTCATCAAAATATCAAGGTCATTGACCTCTTCCTCATCCCAGTCAATCAAAGGCAATGGAAAGTTGGCGATGACATCGTACCTTGGATCGATCACCATATTCTCATCTTTAGCAATCTGATTAGGCATTGGAAATAGCTTGACCATTTTAACAAAGTATGCCATCATGTGCATGTAATGCCTCATCCACACTTCTTTATCATCTATACAATTGGACCAAAAATATTCAATATTACGTAGATGGGCATACTCTATCCCAACTACCTTCTTCAATTTTCCATATGGATCCATCTGTGGCCTAACAGTGTAGAGCTCTAGGATATATTCAACTAGTTCCTTGTCAAAATACTCTGCACATTGAGATGCAAGAAATGCATACATTCCTTGAACAAATGTGAGGGGATAAGGGATCCCCACTCTATGCTTCTCACTTAGAAGGGTGTGTGCACGCTACATCTATCAAGAGAGTTCCAATAATATCAATCGATCATTTGGGTACCAAGGCAACTTATATGGTTTCTCTGAGAAACCTTTGGCTCAGATGTATGTGAATTTGGGAAACTGAATTAAAAAAAATCCAAAACGATAGATATAAGCATTGGCACTATGGGTAACGCTTCTTTCAAAGTCACCTCCAAGTAACTTGATGATATGCCCGATGAAGGCATCATTAAATCTGCAATAGTCTTTCGTAAAGTTATAGTATTGGAGTTGTGAATATTTATCATATACCTTTAATTCCCTTCCTGAAGTTAGGCTTGGGGCTACAAATAATCCCCTGTATTGGGCACGGTCGGTGAGCAAATAAACTAGAGAAGACATCATGTAGAACTGTGATGTTTTCTTCACGACCACAAATTGCTCATGTAGGTAGTTTCTAATCATTGTTGCCCAATGAAATTGGGTTTTTCCCCTGATGATTTCTTTAATAAAGTACAACATCCATTCCTTGAAGAAGGCTACAGTTGGGATACCCATGACCTTGCTCAATAAAGTGATCAAGTCATGATAGTCTTCATGAAAATCACTCTTGAAGAGCTCTTGGGGCACCTTATTTGCACTACCCCTCTTCTCCTTTAGCCAATACTAATTAATGAGCTTTTTGCACTTGAGGGGGTTGGCATCCCATGTAGTTTTGGCATATTCTTTAGATGCTTCTTCCATTTCATCAAAGGTTGGTATATGGAAGGTTTTCCTGATAGACTTGGTAGAGAGATCTGCCAATATGTTTCCATCCCTGTCTACTATTCTCTTAGTGTCTTCTTGATATGCCTCACTGCAAGCCATTACGAGTTCGAGGGCAATGAGGATAGGTGGGAAACCAACAACCTTGGCCAACCCACTTCTTCTGATTCTTCTGGTATTTTATCTGGTGGGGTTGACAATAACCCTCTGCTTGAACTCATCAATGTCTATATGCCTCAAGTTGGTATCTAAGATCTCTTTCCAGTTTGTGGTGACCTTTGACTTGAGAGGCTCCCCTTGGAATTTGTATTTCATTTGGTCCTTATCTTCTTTACCCTTGGGTGCTTTGGCTAGCTTCTTCCCCTTTTATTTCTCCACAGCCGCCTCTGAAGGTCTTGCAGTTGGTTCCATATATCCTATAGGAAAAGGAGTAGTAAGCACATTCAAGCATAATAACATAAGGAACATTAGCCAAAATTCAACAAAACAATGTTATATTAGGTAACTCATCATCCAAAGATCCTAACATTTCTCTTTGATCATCGTTAGCTACTTATTTGAGGAAGCTATGGCAATGCAGGCCCATGGGTACGGACTTCCCTGGGCTGGCAATTGTTCTAAAGGAAGTTGTGGATGGAAAATAGATAGGGAATAGTGGCCCACATGGTTTTATATGCATTAGGATTTGGCCATGAAGTGGGGTCCACCAAGAAGGTCAGGCCATTTAGGCATGTGGGTCAAATCAACATTGAGGTTCTGGAGGTGTTAAGTCCATTGTTTAAGAGTGTGGACTCAAGGCATGCAGGAGCAAGTAGTAGCTTGGTTGTTTGAGGCTCTTCCATTTTAAAATGGCCCTGGCAAGGTAGTGCACTGCAAGCGGCATCTCGCCAAGCAGGGTCAAAGACTCCAAAAAAGGTATCGCTTTATCATTGAAGTTCAAGTTGTTTGGAAGAGTGCAAGCTGAAAGGTGTGAGAAAGAGCTGGATGTTGACCGTTTGGAATGGCGGAGGTGGGGCAGAAGTTGGCCACATGAAGCTTGCACCATCAAGTCCGCAGACAACATAGGCATGGCTCATTGGTTAGTGGATAGTCAGGGTCAGATCCCACATAGTGGGCTGACGAGGGTCTTCAGGTGTTTTAACATGGTGATGATAAAATGACCACCCGCATGGGATAGCCCAAAAAGTTTGTTTTACTTAGGCATTTTTTGCTTCTTTGAGCTCGGATGATGGTCATAAGCGCGGGTTTTGCAGGGAGGAAAGATGGGCGTTCGTGGCCGTTTGAAATGGTAGACTCACCATGGCAGGCCACGAATGGAAGTACGCAAGGAGAGGCCCGTACAGGGGCCAACACTTGATCATTTTTTGGTACAAGGGAAATTGGATGGCAATGGTGAGATTAGAACCTGCTCATCGAAAGGACGCTATGGTTCCATCATTTTGATGGGTCATTTATGTGGTGGCGAAAGCTTAATGAAGACCCACATTTAATGGTCTGCATCACATAATTTGCTTTGGTTCTGAGCTTAGATGGCGAATAGGAAGGCGAGATCCACTGGGTGGAAGGATGAGGTACTAAGGCCATTTGAAAGTGACAATCCTTAGGCAGAAACCTATAGATGGAATTCCACATTGATAATTCCACAATGATTCAAGACTTGGGAATTCTAGCAAGATTAAGTTTGATCGGCGATGACTGGGGCCGGACCCGTCTAGCAAAAGGATGGGATCAGATGGCCATTTGGAATAGCGGGGCTTAAAGGGTTTTCCATAGGAAGAGACCCATGCTTGCGGACCTGAGAGGGTTGAAAGATCATTCTTTTGTAATTCATGGATTCTGGTTAGGTCAAAGATGGACGGTGGACTAGGTGGGTCTTCCTGTGAGGGCAGGCCTAATGAAGTTATTGGCCAATTTTGAATTTTGGTGCTTAAGGGAAAGGAAATGGCAGTGGAAACCTTACAGGTCCATAGGGTATGGATGCCCTAATTCAAGAATGGTCATGGGAGGTCCAAGTTCTACATGGGCCTTGTTGGAGATTTTTGAAGGTTATGAAAAATTTGACTTGTGGGTTTTGTTCGTCAGGGTCTCATCTAGCTAGTTCTTAGTTTTCTTCTTCAAAATTTGACAAATTTCATGGAATTTTTTAAAAAACTCAAATTATGGCTTAGTGGTGGAAAACTAGCCTGAAGAACCCGATGAAGATGGTCAAGAGAATTGCAAACAGTCGAGGCACAAATGGTGATGTGGTCTTGTGGGCACGAGGGCGGCATTGGTAGGAGGCTTTGACAAGATTTCTGAAACTTGTGACATTGAAAATGATGGGTCAAGCCTGCTATTTATAGAAATCATAACATTTAATGCCAACCATTAATGCAAGTACAGTGGTGGCCAGAGTTGGTGGATACGCATTTCAAAAAGGATAGCACTAGAAGCAACGGGGTCCACCAAGCAGAGGGCAGTCAAGGATTGGCCGCTTGGCCAGTTGGTGGTGAAAATAGTGGACAAGGATGTGGGTCTCACAGGTTAGGAGGACGTCATCAGAAGTCGTTTGGAACAGCCGAGGTGCCAAGGAATCCCACATAGGGTGGCATGCAAGAGCGGAATTGCATTGCCCAAAGGACGTCAATTTTAAATTTTGAAGGTAGACCGCCAACAGAACCCCGCCAAGGCCAAAGATTCAAAAATTTGGGAAATGTTGAAACTTGGTCAACTTGGGATGATTCTTCTAAGACTCCTTGACCACTTAGGAATCAAAAATATGGGGCATGCAAAATGAGGCAGTGATAAAAGTGACCCGATGAAGTGAAAAGAGAGGGTCCCTATTTTGTATGGGGCGTGTGTGCTATAGGCACAACAAATGATGACTTTGTTGGAGAACGCTCCCAAGTGTTCTAAGGATAAATGCTCATTCAGAACCCAGAATCTCTGGTTTTGCAAACTAGGGACGATTTCCAAAAGTGAATGGTGAGACTCCATAGAGAATGAGATACTTGGTTGAATTAGATCATGAAAGCATCTCAAAAGTGTGTGTAAGTGCTGAATTCACTCCTCTTCTTTAGAGACTAGAGCAGGTGACCGTTAATCAAACCAAACAAGATATGGATTGTCTAACTCCAAAAGTAATCTAGACATTGCTTTGCTGCTAGTCAGGCATCCATAGCCCTGACAGAGTTGTCACTATGACCTCACAAATATTTCTCTACTGCCATCCAAGCATCCATAGTCCCAGTAGAGTTGTCTGTACCCCCACACGGTTGCTTGATTTTAACATTTCTTTCTTTCTTTCTTTTGTTATCCTTTTGATACTATTTATTTTGCTCAACCGTGTAAGCATTGAAGCTTACAGTGGGCTTGGAATCATAGTGGTCACTAAATAAGACTTGTGATTTTCACTTGTGAGGTCGTCATAACAACCACTGCATATCTCTTTAGAAGAAATTAATGTTTATCTCGTGTAGGATCCGAGATAAAGTGTGACAAGATTCAACTATGGGTCCCATTCTAGGTCAAGTCAAAGTTAAAATAAGAAAACCATTCCATAGTAGTAGTCAGAGACCAAAAGTTGAGAGTGAATATTTATCCCAAGAAAACTGAGAGTGGGAAGCAAAGTGAACCATTTATCAAGCTAAGAATGACCACCACAACATAAATAGAGAACATCCCCTGAGTGGAACAAAATTGTCAGGAAATGAGCAAAACAAAAGTGACATGAAGCAACAAACTAGGAAAACAAGAAAACCCAGACTAACCTATGTACATATATTTATAAAGAGTATCTCGAGAGAGCTCAAGCTTGGAAATAATGCTTGAGGTGTTTCCCATTGATGGGCAATAGGACATCTTCACTAGTTAATGTCTTGAGGCGGAAAGCATTATCTTTGAGGATTTCAAAAATTTGAAAGGGGCCAAACCAGAGCTTGTTGAATTTGTCATGTCCCCCTTTCTTCTCATGGTCCTTGTCCCAACATAGGACCAAATCAGAAATTCTAAAGGCCTTAACCTTGGCTTGTCTATCAAACCATCTTTTGATCACACCCTGGTGTTTGGAAAAAATTTCAATGGCATGGTCACATACTTCTTCCAAGTGAAGTAACTCAGCTAGATGGGCTTCCCTTCAATCCCATTCTTCGTAAAAGGTATTGATGAATCAGAGGGTGGGGATCTTGAGGTGTATGGGGAATACATGCTCCAAGCCATAGACTAGGTGGAATGGGGAATCACCCAAGGCAGCCTTTTGCATGTGTGATCTACCCACACAGAAAAGCAGAGTTGGGTGTGTTGTTCCTTGGGATTCCTAGCAAGCAACTTTTTGATGACAGTGATTAAGTTTTTGTTCATGGATTCAACAAGGCCATTTCCCTAGGGATAGTAGTTGGATGAGAACTTGAGGGAAATACCATAATCAAAGGCCCAACTAGTGAATTTAAGTGAGGAAAAGATAGGACCATTATCATAGACTAATACATATGGGAAACTGAAAGGATTTAAAATGAAAGTTTCAAGGAAATTAATGACTATTTCTATGGTATATTTCCTACATGCAATATATTTTTTCCATCTAGTACAATAATCATAGGTGATTAGAATGTACCTGTGACCCGCAGAGGATGGTGGGCTTACTGGACCAATAAAGTTGAGACCCCATTATGCGAACGACCTTACCTCCAGGATTGGTTACAATGAGACAACAACATTTCTTTCTTTGGTTGCGAAGGTCTGGTAGATGTGGCATGTATGAACATGATTATGTGCATCCTTGAAAATGGTTGGTCAGTAGTATCCTGCTCACAGAATTTGATGAGAAATAGGACTAGATCCATGACTAGTGCCAAATTTGTCATGGAATTTTGCTAATACTTAAGTTGCCTCCTCTTTTCTAAGCCATCAAAGGTAGACCCCTTGATGATTTATTTTGTATAGTACAGATCCTTGTAGCATATAGTTGCTACTTTTTAGTCTGAGGGCACACTTTTGGACTCCTTATAGATGATATGGACACCTCTTGTTCAACAAGTAATAGACAATGTCATCATACCATTCTCTGGGAGAAACATCTTCGAGTTTATACTATTGAACTGTAAGCTCAGGTCCTACTTCAGCTATTGTTTCATCTATCTTTTAGGTAAGGGCTTGTCCTTGTACCAATTTCATTGGTTGAGTCTCCATGTCATATTCTTGCAGCAAGGTGACCCACTTTGCTCTTCATTCTCCTAGCTCATTTTTCATTAGCAATGTTTTCATTGTCGGCTCTGGTACAATGGAAAACACCTTGTTTCATAGGATGTAATGTCTAAATTTATTAACCCCTCTAACAAGAGCATATGCTTGTTTCTCCATGCTATGGTACTTTAGTTCAACATCCTTCAAGGGAGCACTCATGAAGGAAATTGGATGCTCATTCCCTTCATCATCCTTTTGGGTCAAAATGCTAGCACACGAATGGTCTGAAGCAAATGAGTAAATATAGAAGGGCTTCAGATAATCTAGACTAACCAGCATAGGCATGTCAACAATGGCTTTCTTGATTTCCTCAAAGGCCTCCTTTTCCTCCAGAGTCCACTCAATTTTGGCATCTTTCTCCAACATGGCGTTGAGTGGCTTAACGATTTTAGCAAAGCCTGTAATAAATTTTCTAAAGAAATTTATCTTTCTGAAGAAAGATTTCAGCTCTTTCTTACTGCCCGACAACTGAATCTTCAAAAGGGACTAGACAGACTTAGGTTCTATGGAGATTCCATGCTTTGAAATAACATACTTGAGCAGCTTTCCCTCTATGACCCTAAAGATGCACTTCTTTGGATTAAGCGAAATCCCAATTTCTCAGCATCTTTGAAAAAATTTACACATATCAGAAACATGATCACCTCACTTTTTTGAAAACACTGTGAGATCATCCATGTATATGATGATGCATTTTTTGATCAAATCCTTAAAAGCTACAACCATCACGTACTGGAAAGTGGCCCCAACATTGATGAGTCTGAACAATATCCTCCTGTATGCTAAGGTTCCCCACTTGGTGGTGAATGTTGTCTTGTGTCTATCCTTGTATGGAACCATGACTTGATTATATCTAGAATACCCATCAAGGAAGGACGTCATTTGTGAACCATTAACAATCTGCAATACCTCATCCCATGAAGGCATGGGATAGTTGTCCTTTTCTGAGGATCTATTCAAATTGTAGAAGTCCACACACAATCTGATTTCTCTGTTCTTCTTCCTAACTAGGACCAAGTTGGCCACCCATGTCGAGTGCCTAATAGGGAAGATGATCCTAGCTGACAGTAGCTTCTGCACATCCTTGCAAATGATAGGCTCCAACAATGCATTGATGGGACACCATCATTGTTGGAATGGTCTAACATCTAGCTTAAGGGGAATAGTGTGTGTAATAATGGAGGTGTCATACATCTTTAAATCTTCATAACTCCATTCTACCACATCATGATAATTCTATAGAGAATTAATGTTTCATTTTTTCTCCTGTGGTGTTCATATCTTTCCAATAAATACATTCTTAACTTCCTTGGTTGTTTCAAGGTTGTGGGTGTCACATTGGTTGTTGATAGAATCCTTCTTCACTTGTTGATCTTGGTCTCGAATCTAATCCAGGTCAAATATACGTTCAAGCTAAACCATACCCCTAGGGATAGTATTGGTTTTTGAGGTTGATAACTCCTTCTATGTACAATTTAGCTTCCTCAGGTTTAGTTTCATCAATTATCTAAGTTGCAAATACATCGAAGCCAATGATAAACTCCAAGATGTGTTTTTCGTCACTAAACACCTGGAAATGAGTGGCATTGTCTGCACGGATGGGGTGGAGATCAACTCAACAATGAACCTTTTGAGGTCTGAAAGTGACAAAGGTTGAAGAGTGTTGGTAGCTTGAGCCAAGGCATCAGCAATATGGTTTTGGGAATGAGGGATCAATTGTATGTTGAATGCATCTAGGCTTTCTAAAAGATCCCAATCTCTATGCCTATAGTTTGCTAACCTTGTATCATGGTAGGAGTATAATTTTCTGACTTGTTTTACTACTAGTTTTGAATCACCAAGGACTTGTAGCATCTTAACTTTCTTCCTTAGAGCCATTAAGAGACCATGAGCCAATGCCTCATACTCTACTACATTATTGGTGCAATAGAATTGAAGCCTATGGGAAGTGAAGTAATTCTTACATGTGGGGTTGATGAGTTGAAATTTGACTCCAACTCCCTACTTGGACTTGGACCCATCAAACCACAACATCTAAAACTTAGAGGGCTCTTTGACTTCGGAGCCGATCATGCATTCATTCTTTCTTAGTTGCATATCTGTATCTCCCATTCCTAGAATGGAGATTGGCTCATCATGGTTGGTGGAAAGCTATCTAGTTGGAAGCTCCTTTTGAGATGTGGTTTGTGCTTTGATGTGCTCTACTACCATCTGACACAAACACTCAAATTCTAAGTGGGCAGCATTATGCACCCTGCACCAACTAGGCAGCAAGAGTTCTTATAAATCCATCCTTGCTCCCAAACTAAGCTAATCCTGTATACATCTTCCCATGAAATCTTGGAAGCAATCTAACAGTCCTAAGTTACCATCATCATAAGATTCATCATTGTTTGATTCTACCAGAATTTTTGTGCTCTAAGGTGCACATGCTAGATTACCAAGAGGGCTACATAGTACCAAGAATACCTCTTTGGTTGCATCCTCTTCTGGAAACTTTGATTCTCCTTGATAAGCCATGGGGCAATAATTACTCAATTCTATTACAGCAAACAACACCTCATTGGTATTGTTATATTATGTGATCATGAATTTCATGCATGGCTCCTGATCTATGCATATTTTTTTAAGCATCCCCTTCCATGGCATCCACATGTGAGAGAAGTCAGTTGTGGAATACCCATTCAATGCTCGGGTGAAGTCCCATCCCAAGATTATTCCATATGTGTCAAGAATATATGCAACCTGTATGTCAATAACCTGTTGCACTCTTGGATCTGCAACAATCTACATGGGGATACGATTGATTTCTCCAACAATGTTCACCTCAATTTTTTCTAGTTGAGTTACTTTTCTTGTTGAAGGTGTAGGGACAATCCCAAGAGCCTTGCACATAGCCAAAGGCATGACATTGCCTGATGCTCTGGAGTCAATCAAACAATTGTGCAATTTTTTCCCAAATATCCTAATAGTAGTAAGGAAGGTAGGGGTTTCAAACTTCCCTTGGAACAACCCCATGGGTGTGTCTACTTGAGCCACTTGGTTCTTATCCTTCTCATTGGTCTTTTCCTTGGTTTGTACTTTATTTTTCTCCTTAGCGGGTTGTTTTTTGGTTTGTTGATTGGTGGGGAAATCTTTCTTCCTACCTATGATCTCTTTAATTATAGGCTCATGCGGGGGGTCTTCAAAGGAGACTCTCTTGGCTGGTGTTTCTTCTGTCACCTTGGAGGAGGGGGTCCCATTAATCACCATAAAGAAGGCATTTTAGACTGTAGGAACCTTAAGCAACTCAAAAGAAGATAGGCTGATTTTGACCTTCTTGAATTCTTTAGCAACGTACTCACCCATTTGCTCAATTTTAGCCTCAAAGCATCTACCTATGGAGCAACTAGTTGGCAAGTTCTGTGTTTGCTTTGGCTATTTGTTTTTGTTCAAGTATCATGTAGGTACATGGGGATAGCCTGGGTTGTTGCTAGCATTGGCATCAAGTGGGGTGTTGAAGTTATTAGGGAGGGTGGAAGTACTGAAAGGTCCTCCTACTTGTCTACTTAAATTATATGGAGAGGCTCTTTGATGGAACATTTGAACTTCATCTTCACGAGACTCTTCTTCATCTACTAGACCATTATCAACTGAATGAAAGAGTTGAGATAGAGCTTCTTTGTTACTTACCTATTTTACTTCTTTGTTCTTTGGTGAAGTGACATCACTTTCTAGCTCGTTGCTTTTGCTTCATGGAAATGGAGCTTGATTGACCATGAGAATGAAAGAGTTGTATGGTTCTAATGGGACTATGCCTCTACAACCTGCACTATCAATAGCATTTTGAACCTCCACTTGAAAGATCTCCGCAGTTGTAAGGAACTCAGGGCAATCCAGCTTAGAGTGTCTATTTGTTTTATGGATCTGGCACCATCTAGATAAGGCAACCTCAACAAGATACACTCCACTAGTTGTCTTCTCCATACTAGCAAGCTGATTCAAAGGAGTGGGGATACCTCCATTGTTTGGTCTTGTATTCCATGTCCTATTCTTCCTTTGGGAAGGCCTCCTTTCAAAATTCTGATTGGAGACCTACCCTTGTTCATAGTTCTGCCTAGACGAGGGACTTGCTTCCCAGTTGTCCATGTTGTCTCGATTGAGATTAGCCTGAATGCTACGTTGAGAAGCTTGCAGCTAATTATTTTGGTTCCTAAGATGATTCATTTCTATGGAAATCTTTTTGATCATCTCTATCAACTCATCTAATCGATCTTTCTCGACATTGCTTGGCTATGGTGTTTGATTTTGGGGAAAGATAGGTTGTGCTGCCAGCTAGTTTTGTTGAGTGGGTAGGAATTCAGGCCCTTGTAGATATAATGGAACTTGAGGTTGTTGTGAGTAATTTTTTTGTTGTTATGGTTGCAAGTAATGAGGCACGGGAGGTGCTTGGTTCATAGGCTGCCCTAGATGAGGGACTATGGGCAGCTATGGAACCAGATTCATGAGAGGCATCTAATGTTGTAGAGATTGAATAAGCACTTGAATCGGCATAAGATGAGCAACTTGCCCCAAGGAAGGCAATGAACCAAAAATATTTTGTTCCAAATCGGTGCTAGCTACAACTACCATGGCATAGGCATCCACTAGTCTGGCTGGTGGTGGGTTCATTCTTTTTACCAATGTTGTAGTGAGGTTGTCTAAGGCAGCGTAGTAGACAAGCAGGACTACAACATCATTGAGAACATATAGAGATTGTAACCTCATGTATGCCTGATGAAACCAATCATTGAAGGAGTTGATTGGTTCATTAACCTCCCTATGAATTTCCATGAATTATTGATATAGTTCTAAGGGGATGATCAAAATCTTATATTTCCTTAAGAATGCATTCTTCAAAAGATCCCAAGTAGTAATCGATCATGTGGGAAAGTTGATGTACAAGTAGAAGGCTTCCTCTCCCAACAAATAAGGGAAAATTTTGCATGCCACATCCTCATGATCGATCTGCATATATTTTAGTGTTGTTTGGAATATCTTAATATGTTCTTCAACTATCCTTTATGGATCTCGAGGGTTGAACTTTGTGCAAAATCTCTTTGAGTTCTTGGTAATTTCATGGTAAGAATTGAACAACATTGGAGAGGGGTTGTTCCCCAACCAGGCCATGAGGGGAGGTGGAGGTGGTATTTTCTTTTGAACAAGAACTTGGGGTTGCACAAGGGCAGTAGTAGTTGGGACTACACCTTGGACTTGGGAGGCAGGGACAGGGGCAACACCTTGGCTGCAAGGAACAAGCAATTGAAATGAAGTTAGGGGTGGCCGAGTGGAAGAAATGGAGGTGGAAGAAGGGTGAGTGTGCAATGGATGGAAGGAGGATGGGGGTGAATTAGATGAGGTGGATGAATAGGATGAGGCTAAGTCCGATCTTCAAATCCTTCTATCCCTTGTAGGGGGTTGTAGTTCCTGAAATTCCCCTTTCTTAGGTGTGGATCTTAGAATTCTATGGAACCTTTTAGGGGAAAATGATCCAATCTGATCTAGCTTAGCTCCAAAAGGGCCCTCCTAGCACTAGTTCTATTGATGGGTGTTTTTGCACCTTTTCAACATAGGCAATGCACAAGTGCACTACCTCTCTTGAAAGGAAATGTGCTAAAAATTACCACAAGGTCTCTTGGGTGTCAGGTCATGACATGCTTGGAATATCTCAATTGGTTTAATGTGATTTTTCTGGTAATCACATGGCAGCCTTATGTGGGTTAAACTAGAGGAGAATTGGATCCTTGGATGGATTTTATAAAAAAATTTGAAGGGTTGCTCTATTATTGTAAGTTCAAGACAACAATTTCAAACTTCACTTTGATCTTCAGATTTGGCTTTACAATGTGCAATGAACTTTATCTAAAGCACCTATTAAAGAAAAAAGGAAAAAGGGCAGAGAGAGCAAGAAGTTCCTATACCTAAAACTATTGATGAATAGTGACAACGGAGAATGCTACAGTGGACAGTTTTCCTAAAACAAAGTTCCACTTAACCAGATCACTTCACAGTCTCATGGAATTAGTGCAATCTTCTAAGGTCTACAAATTTCAATCATTCATTCACCATAAATCATGAATAAGAGATATAATTTAACTGCAACATTTAAATAATGTTCAGACTAGCTTTACATATAGTTTACCATCAATAAACAACAAAAAGAATGAACAGAGGAAGGAATCAGCACAACAAAATCATTCACCATCAATGAAAAACACTAACTAATCTATTAATAGCATGCTAAAACATAGATCAAAAAAGTTAATCTACTCAAATTACCTAACTAGGAGGAGAAGAATCATGACACATAAAATTGGAACTCAAGAATCCACCAAAATCAATGAACTTCTATTAAAATTCCAGCAACAATTCTTTACAACAACTCAAATCTCTCTTGAAAATGAGAGGAGACCCCCTATTTATAGTGTCCAAAAAGTAAAATAAATGGCCAGGATTTAATCTCATTGTGTGGCCAAGATTCACTATAAATTAGGGTTTCACCTACCCCCAAATATTTTATAATATAAAATTAGATTTTTTCTTTTAGCTTATTTCGTCCTCTTGTGGGAAGCACTGTAGCTCTTTTGTCCTTTAGTTGATTTCCTTGCTACAACTACTTTGTGAGGAATTCATCATCAATTACTGTATTTCCTTCCTGCTTCTTCAAAGTAGCGTATTCCACAAACTTTCCAATCAATGTTTGAAGTTTTCTCCACTCCAAAATATTAGATTGAAGCACCTGAAAGTTCAATTTCTTGGATTGACTGGTAATCACATCCCAGTCCTTGTCACATTTGGGAATATTCTTCATCACTTGCTCAGATTGGGTGAAGGCTCATACAACAAAACCCATAAAATTTGGTGTGAGTGCATTTGTGGTTTCGTTCTCCATCTTCTTTTGGAAGTACAACTTTATCTTCTCAAGGTCCAACTCAATGGTGGACATGTCATAATCTATCATTAGTTTCAGGTAATCCCAACAGGTTGTCTTGATTTCTTTGACCCAATCAATATCAAGCTCCACTTCATAGAGCACCCATTCCAATATTTCCTTCCTATGGTCAAGGCACAACTTTCATGTATCGACGAGCCAGTGATCATCTTTTACCAACACCAACTCCTTTTCCCATGTTCTTTTGGGCATCTAGAGGATTGCCTCAATTTAAGGATATGTAATCTTATATAGCTTGAGGAAGTCGGTGCAAAAATTTATCATGCCCTAAAGCTATTTTTTGCACCTCCAAGAACTTGTTTGTTGTCCTGACAGTGCAACCAATTCCCATGTTTCCATTGTAGAGGACCCACTGGAACCAATCCTCTATGGCCTTCATCCAATTCTTTCTTCTTTCCAATTTTTCTATGTTTTCCTTGGACAATAGCTATGGTGGTCCAGATGACATGGTGGGGAGCTCTTCCCTAAAATACCATTATTGAATGTAAGTTGTTAAGTCTGCCACTTGTGCCTTTAGCTCCTCCTTAGAGGACTTTTCCTTATGCACTTGATGCACAATGGTGGTGACAGATCCTTGAAGATGGTCAATTTTCTGCTCTCTCATTCTTATCCCCAAGTCAATGGTAGAAATATTATAGCTGACCCCTTCTCCCATCACTGGAGTAGCTATCTATACTGTCCTAGATCCTAATGCATCCATTGGAAGATGAGATCTGACCTTTGGTTTATTTTCCTTCTTAGTGCTTATTTGTGCCCAAGCTAGGATGGCTTCCAACCTCGCCTTTGGATCCATTGGGGTTGGGGTTTTCTTCTCTCATTTCTTTTCAAGCCACTCAGGCATCTAGGATCCCCCTTGCGGTGATTCATGATCACCTTCTTCCTCGTGGGTACATTGAATTTCCATTGCCTTGCTACTCAGAGTCTCTTGCTCTGTCTTTTCTTTTTCTTCCTCATCTAAATCCCAAATAAATACTATTTTTTTCTGGGGATTCAATGGCTATATGCTCCTTGGGGTTTTCCTCCCCCTCAGAGGTTTTATTTTCTTCCTCTTGCTCATACTCATGTTCTTCATAATGCCTTGCTTCTAGGCTTTTCCTGGTTTCAATCTCTTCTTCAGGTTTTTCTTCATCTTTCTCCTCCCTTTCTTTTTCTTCTTCTTCTCCTGAAAGAGGCATCTCCTCATCATGTTCGAGGCTCTAACCTTGCTCCCCTATTGGAGGTTTTGTGCCTATCTCCATTTCATGGTCTATCTCCTTCTCTTCATCAAAGGATTTTTTTTTCTACTTCTTCTCCAACATCCCTGGGATGCTTGGCAAGTTCCTCTTCTAATTCCTATTCAGAGGTTTCCATGATATATTTTGTGCCCAATTCCTCAACATCTTCTTTGGATGATTGTTTCTCATGCTCTTCTTCTCCACACACCACTTTATCAATCACCAAATATTGATATTGAAGGTGTTCATGATAGTCATTTGCTTCTTCCTCCATCTCTTTGGTTTCTTCCCTCTCTTTCCTTTCTAACTCCTCACATATCTGCATTGTCGCCTCCATCGTAGGTGGTGTAGTTTGAGGAGGATGGATAGGGAGCTTAGCAACAACTTGGGCTAGGACAACTTGTACCGCAGGATTCATTAGTACCCTAGACAACTCTGTCAGTATGTTTTGCATGTTTCAAGCAAAAGCTTCTGGGAGTGAGAGAGTAGGCATTGGAATTTTTGCAGTAGCTAATAGGAGAGCTAATGATCGAGACATGGAGGAGGAAGAGAGAAGAGAAGTGGTGGTAGATGATGAATCTATGATCATAACTTGCATTGTAGGGGAAGTAGAGGTGAGGTGATTTGAAATGTCAATTGTAGGTGAAGAAGAGGCCACCATTTCATGAGAAGTAAGTAGAGGAGCAATGGTAATGGCAGTAGTAGAAGTGGTGACTGTGAGAGTGGAGGCACAAGGTGGGGACTTTGGCTGATCGATCTCTTCTTTTCATCCTTTGCAGAGCGGGTCCTCTTGTATAGTGGGCATCTCTGTGAAACTGCCCAACTTCTTTGGTTTGTTGGAAGGTTCACATTTTGATTCTTTCCTTGAGTACACCCTAGGTTTGGGCTAATGCTCAGCCATTTCTTTCCTCTTTTTGGATTGTGTAGTAGGAGGAAACACTGAATTCTCTCTAGTTGGAGCAGTAGTGGTAGAGGCACTGTCGAGCTCTTCATATGTTAGAGTAACCCCCTACCGCTTCAATTGTGCAATCTTCTCATCGATCCATTGCTTTGTTCTCACCTCTATGGGCTTCATCAAAATATCAAGGTCATTGACGTCTTCCTCATCCTAGTCAATCAAAGGCAGTGACAGATTGGTGACGACATCGTACCTTGAATCGATCATCGTATTCTCATGTTCAACAATCTGATCAGGCATTAGAAATAGCTTGACCATTTTAACAAAGTATGTCATCATGCACATGTAGTGCCTCATCCACACTTCTTTATTGTCTCTACAATTGGCCCAAAAATCTTCAACATTATGTAGATGAGCATACTCTATCTTGACTGCCTTCTTCAATTTTCCATATGGATCCATCTGTGGCCTGGCAGTATAGACCTCTAGGTTATATTCAACTAGTTCCTTGTCAAAATACTTCGCACACTAAGATGCAGGAAGTGCATACATTCCTTGACCAAATGTGAGGGGATAAGGGATCCCTTCTCTATGCTTTTCGCTTAGGAGGGTGTGTGCACACTACAACTATCGGGAGAGTTCCAATAATATAATCCAGTCATTTGGGTATTGGGGCAAGTTATACGGTTTCTCTAAGAAACCTTCAGCTCAGATGTTTGTGAATTTGGGAAACTAGATAAACAAAAGGAAAAAACGGTGGATATAAGCATTGGCATTGTGGGTAACCCTTCTTTCAAAGTTGCCAACAAGTAACCTAATGTTATGCCCGATGAAGGAATCATTGAATCTACAATAGTCTTTCTTAAAGTTCTGGTACTGGAGTTGCAGATATTTATCATATACCTTTAATTCCATTCCTAGAGTTAGGCTTGGGGCTACAAATAATCTCCTATATTGGGCACGGTTGGTGAGCAAATAAACCAAGTATGACGTCATGTAGAACTATGATGTTTTCTTCATGACCACAAATTGCTCGTGTAGGAAGTTGCTAATCATTCCAGCCTAATGAAATTGTCACTCTTTCCCTTGATGATATCTTCAATAAAGTACAATATCCATTCCTAGAAGAAGGCTGCAGTTGGGAGACCCATAACCCTACACAATAAATTGACCAATTCATGATAGTCTTCATGAAAATCACTACTGAAGAGCTCCTGGGGCACCTTATTTACACTACCCTTCTTCTCCTTTAGCCAATATTGATTAATGAGCTTTTTGCACTTGAGGGGGTCAACATCCCATGTAGTTTTGGCATATTCTTTAGATGCTTCTTCCATTTCACCAATGGTTGGTATATGGAAGGTTTTCCTAATAGACTTGGCAGAGAGATCTCATAATATGTTTCCATCCCTATCTACTATTCTCTTAGTGTCTTCTTGATATGCCTCTCTGCAAGCCATTACGAGTTCGAGACCAATGAGGGCTGGTGGGAAACCAACAACCTTGGAAAACCCACTTCTTCTTATTCTTTTGGCATTTTCTACGGTGGGGTTGATAATAACCCTCTGCTTGAACTCATCAATGTCTATATGCCCCAAGTTGGTATCTAATATCTCTTTCCAGTCTATGGTGACCTTTGACTTGAGAGGCTCCCCATGGAATTTGTATTTCATTTGGTCCTTATCTTCTTTACCCCTGGGTGCTTTGGTTGGCTTCTTCCCCTTTTTATTTCTCCACGACCACCTCTAAAGGTCCTACAACTGGTTCCATATATCCTTTAGGAAAATGATCAATAAGCACATTCAAGAATAATAACATAAGGAACATTAGCCAAATTCCAGAAAAAGGATGTTGGATTAGGTAACTCATCATTTAAAGATCCTAACATTTCTCTCTAATCATCATTAACCACTCATTTTAAGAAGCTATGGAAATGTAGGCCCAGGGGCGTATACTTTCCTAGACTGGCAGTCATTCTGAAGGCAATTGTGCATGGACAATAGATAGGGCACGACAACCAACATGGTTCTATCCACATCAAGATTTGGCCATGAAGCGGGGTCCACCAAGAAGGTCAAGTCATTTAGGCATGTGGGTCAAATCAGCATTGAGGTTTTGGAGGTGTTAAGTCCATTGTTTAGGAGTGTGGAATCAAGGCATGTAGGAGTAGGTAGTAGCTTGGGCATTTGAGGCCCTGTCGTTTGAAAATTGCCTTGGTAAGGCGGGGCCTGAAGACTCCAAGGAACGTATCAATTTATCATTGAAGTTCAAGCCATTTGGAAGAGTGTGGGTCGGAAGGTGCGGGAAAGCCTTGGATGTTGACTATTTGCAATGGTGAAGGCATGGCAGAATTTTTCCATAGAAAAACCACACCATCAGGTCTGCAGATAGCATAGGCATGGCTCATTGGTTAGTGAACAGTTAGGGTTGGATCCCGCGTAGTGGCCCGACGGGGGTCTTCAAGTTTTTTCACACAACGATGATAAGATGACAGCCCATTAGCGGCCACCTGCATGGGGCAGCCTGCAAAGTCCCTTTTACTTAGGCATTTTTCACTTCTTTGAGCTCAAACGATGATCATAAGCACGGGTTTCATAGGGAGGAAAGATGGGCGTTTGCGACCGTTTGAAACAATAGGCCATGGACGAAAGTCCGCAAGGAGAGGCCTACAGATGGGCCAAAACTTGATCATTTTCGGTGCAAGGGAAATTGGATGGCAGTGGCAAGATTGAAACTTGTTCATTGGAAGGACTCTATGGTTCTGCCATTTTGAGGGGTTGTTTATGTAGCGGTGAAAGGCTAATGGAGATTCACATTTAATGGTTTGCATCACATCATTTGCCTTGGTTTTCAGCTCAGACGATGGACAGGAAGGGGAGATCCACTGGGTAGAAGGATGTGTTACTAAGGTCATTTGAAAAGGGAAATCCTTAGGTAGAGACTCACGGATGGAAGTCCACATTGATAATTCTACAATGAGTCAAGATTTTGGAATTCTAGCACAGTTAAGTTTGATCGGCAGTCACTGGGGTGGAACCCACCTAGTAGAAGGATGGGATTAGATGGTTGTTTGGGATGGCGAGGCTCAAAGGGAATTCCATAGGTGGAGGCCCACACTTGCAGACCCAAGAGGGTCAAAGGATCATTCTTTTGTGATTCATGGATTCTAGTTAGGCCAAAGATGGATGATGAACTAGGTGGGTCTTCCAATGAGGGCGGGCCTGATGAAGGTGTTGGCCGATTTTGAATTTTGGTGCTTAAGGGAAAGGAAAAGGCGGTGGACACCTTGCGGGCCCATAGGGAATGAATGTCTTGGTTCAAGAACTACTACGGGAGGTCCAAGTTCCATAAGGGGCCCGTGGGAGATTTTTAAAGGTTATGAAAATTTTGAATTGTGGGTTTTGTTTGCCAGGGTCTCATCTAGCTAGTTCTTAGTTTTCTTCTTCAAAATTTGACAACTTTCATGGAATTTTAAAGAAAACTCAAAATATGGCTAGGCAACATAAAACCAACCTGAAGAACTTAATGAAGATGGTCAAGAGAACTGCAAATAGTCAGGGCACAAACGATGACGCGGTCTTGCAGGCACGAGGATAGCATTGGAAGGAGGCTCTGACAAGCTTTTTGAAACTTCTAACAATGAAAATGATGGGTCAAGCCTGTTATTTATAGAAATTATAGCATTTAATGCCAACCATTAATGTAGGTTTGATGACGGCCAAAGTTGGTGGATACACATTTCAAAAAGGGTGGCGCAAGAAGCAGTAGGGTCCGTCGGGCAGAGGGCAATCAAAGATTGGTCACCTGGGTGGTCAGTGGTGAAAAGAGTAGATGAGGATGCATGGTCCCATGGGCTAGGAGGATGTCGTGAGAAGGCCATTCAAAATGGACGAGGTGCCAGGGAATCCCACATAGGGCAGTCCATAGGGGCAGACCTGCATTGCTCAAACAACATCAATTTTAAAGTTTGAAGGTGAACCGCCAATAGAACCCCACCAAGGCCAAAGAGTCAGAAATTTGGGAAATGGTGAAACTTGGTCAACTTGGTATGATTCTTCTAAGACTCCTTGACCTCTTAGGACTCAAAAATAGGGGGCATGCAAAACGAGGTGGTGACAAAAGCGACCCAATGAAAAGAAAAGAGAGGATCCCCATTCTGAACGGGACGTGTGTGCTATAGGAATAACAGATTCAAGTTCATTGAATTTACTAAGTGCAACATCCTACAAAACCCTAAAACCTTGTATTGCAATTAATGCAGTATCCTTGTATATTCAATTTGATCCTATTTTTAACTACCTTTGCAATTTGGACTGCCACTCTTCACATCTTGTCAACAATCATGTATATCTCTAAAGTCGATGAACCAATTAAATTCATTTATACTGTTAGTTCATATTCAAAACCCTTGTTCACATAGATATAGTTGTTAAGAATACTCAATTTTAAACATGAGACATTGATCTATTGTTTCAAACCATGATCCATCGATCCTCATTCATTGCTCAACTTTAAAACATGACCGTTGGATAAAAGTCCTTTTAATAATCATAGTTGATATTTGTCTCATATCCTATGCTTAGCATAGGGTCCCACCATGACGTGCATCACAAGCCTACAATCTTGCAATGCAAAGTCATGGGCCCAATATTTCTTAGTGGGCTGGTGGGATAATGCCATCTGTCACCTATGTCATTACAAAATAATTTACAACATCAATGTGAATTGTCTTATCGAGTAATCGATCATTTCCACCTGTCACCATTTTTTATCATCCACATC
Source organism: Sequoia sempervirens (assembly GCA_007258455.2). Lineage (NCBI taxonomy): Eukaryota > Viridiplantae > Streptophyta > Pinopsida > Cupressales > Cupressaceae > Sequoia > Sequoia sempervirens. The sequence goes on along the minus strand of VDFB02086081.1, from coordinate 281,831,574 downwards.
CATCACCCATCACTTTATCTCGTCCCAATATACACTTGTCATCATCCCACAATATTGTAGGGAAAGACAGGGACCCACCACACACACTGCAAGATGGCAAGGAGGTCATTCGATCTTACAATCTTGATTGTTGTTGTTGAACAAGTTAGGAGCAAATATTTAATGTGTGAATTAGGAAGTATTAAAGTTATTGAATATTATCCTAACTAGTAATTTCTAGAAATAAGGGTTATTTGCACCGATGACTTTAATGGCTTAAGTGATAACTTAACCAACCTGCAACCATCTATACACAATCAACATTGAATTATAAGCTTTATTTACAACCATGATTGCAAGACCTAGGGTTTATCGGCCAAACCCTAATTTTCTCTGAGAGCAGACATAAAATAATTTTGAGCTCAAATTTTATCCCTTGAATCTCCAAATCATACCCTTGAAAAAAAACTCTTGAGAAACCCACATCAAATTGCATCATGTTTTATCTTCTAACATCTGGAAGCAACTTCTATAATGTCATGACAACATTTCATGACAAATTTGCAACATTTTTAGCAACTTTGAAACATTTGCAAAACATGCTCACCTTTCATCACATTTCTCCAAATCTTCCATAATTTGACCCTCTAAACTCCATGACAACATTCCAACAATCTACCTCATAGGATACCACTCAGATATCCTCTTTTGACATCAATGAAAATATTATGCTAACAATCTCCCCCTTTGTCATTGATGGCAAAACCAAATGCTCAAATAGATATGTACCAATTAAAATAAAAATTATCATGATTTCTCATACACAATAGCTCCCCTTGAGACATATCTATCTTTCTCCATTAGATCCCTTGAATTTCTCCCCCTTGTTCAATTACATGATCATTTGTACACTTTCTCCCCCTTTGACATCAATGGAAAAGGTCCATCCTCAATACTTGCACAATTTCTCCCCCTTGTGAATATTCTCCCCCTTTAATAAGAAATTTAAAGAGAAATGGTGAATTTTTGAATCTACAATCATCAAGTCATTAGAAATTTGTAAACCTTTTTTACCTTACTTGATCTCTCATTGATATCCACAGATGAATATAATGAAAATGAAGTTCCCCCTGGATAAATTCCCTATCACTAAGATTTAGTGATATGATGTAGGAGAAATTACTCCTAATTTGTGCCTTAAATATTCAATTTTTTTCATGGGAAGATACTTTGTGAATATGTCAACAACTTGTTCTTTGGTGGGAACATATACCATGTTGACTTCCTTGTTTGCAACTGCTACAGGGCACCATGCAAACTTCATGCCTCCATGAGGAAATCTTGTAATATTTGAGTCTTAATCATGTTATGATTGTAATGGGGTCATAATTGGACTATCTTAATGTATTTTAATCATTTTATTAGTTTTCTGGGAGGTTTTATGGTCAAGTTGGCAAGTATTGTAAAATCTTGCAAATATTGTCAAAATTGCAAAATTGCAAAAAAGTGCAAGAAGTTGGAATATGAAGAGTCACTTTTGTAAAGGGAAAGTTTGATTGTTGGAAACTAAAGAGGTAGTTAAGGTAACTATTTTAACATGTTTAAAGAGCCTTGTGAAGGTGAGAAAAAGAGTAGAGAGTTGTATCTTAAAGAGATTTTGAATAAAAGTGCCATGTTTTCTACAGATTCAACATTTTTTCTTGTTGTTTACAAATACTGTATGGCCTTTACAGCACCACCAGGCCATAATATTTATTGGTTTGGGTAGAATATTGTATTATATTTCAAAGAAACTTTATTTGAGAGGATTTTATTGAGAATAAAGCTTTTTTGACTCTTTTTTTTGTAAATTGTTTTGAAACCCTCATTTTAAGGGTTTGAGAGTGTAAAAAGAGAGTAAACAACCATTCCACCGATGGATGTCTTTGTAGATCAGTGAAATGGGTTAGTTTGGAGTGTTTTTAAAGTTCATTGTGTTTTCATATATAGGGGAAAACAAGTTGCTTAAGTTTTGTTGATGCCCTATGTGAGAAATCTCATTGTTTTGTGCAAAAGTGAAGCCTAAAGGTTAGGGTTTGAAGAAAGATCAATCGGGAAGCATGTAAAATGGTTTATTAAGCTTTTTTAGACTGTATATGATGTATCCAAGGTGTTATTGAGGTGATTAAAGACCTAGAGTTCACAAAACCAATATTGACCTAGTGAAACTAGCTTAATTTAACCTCCATAAAAATGGGATAGTCAATTTTAAGGGCTTATGTTTCAAAACAACCTATTCCAATTTTGAAATATGTTTAATTACTTCCAAAAGGGTATTAAAAACTATCTTTTGGTTCTGGAGAAGAGGTTTGGTTCAAAAGATAAGCTATGACAGTCCTTTGTGAAGAAATAAGGTAGGTTAGAGTTTGTGGGGCAGCAAGATTGTGATGTAAGGTGGAGATAAAAAATGACATAATGGGACTCTATGGGATGTGTTAAGACTCTTGGAGTGGAAATTAGAAGTTCGGGCTGAAGATTTCACATACTTGCTTTATAAAATAGGGCTAATTACCCCTAAAAATAGTGTTGCAGGCTTGATTTGAAGGATAGTTTCCAAATCAACCTTATTTTGTTTCTTAAAATGTTTAAGAAGGCCATAATGGGTACTTGAAACTGTAATTTCTTTTGGATATTCAAACTATTTGGAAAGTTACACCCAATTTTTTCCTTTTGGAATACTACAAGCTAATAAGCCTCCTATGAGTGAGCTATGGAAGAATTAAGAAACCAATGTTCTAGGAGAGTTTTATTAGATTAATCATGTCATTCTCATGATAACCAAAATGTTCTAAAGTTTGGTGAAGAGTTTCAAACCTGATTTTGTGTATTTGTAGCCTTTGAAACCATGTTTCATTAAAGAGAGTTTTGTGAGTGTTTGGATGAACTATCAAAAATTAGTCTTTGTGTCTTTAAAATTCTTTGAAGCCCACCATGCCCTACATCAATTGGTATCAAAACTAGTTGATCTGGTGGATTATGAAATGTGTTGGTTGGAGGTGCTTGTGGTCCATCTTAAAGTTGTAAGAGAGAAAGAGTTGTGAGAAGGTGTGTGAGCTATAGACATGGAAGAGGTCTATGATCACTGTCCTCTAATAAAGATGAAGTTGGGGAGAAGATGTAGAGAGTTCCTCCACTGAAAAAGAGAGAGAGAGTGTGTGTGGGTAGGGAAGCATCTTCTAGGATCTTTTGTTGGTTATATGGATGGTATGTTGTGAGAGGTTGTGATGAAGCAGTGAGAGAGATGGGTATATGTCTAAGGAAGAGCACATGAAGGATGTAACCATTTCAAACCATGTAGATGCTAAAACAGTAGGTATGAAACATAATTTGATTTTGGAGGGAAATGATATTAAGTTGGTATTCAATTTTGCTTATTTGAAGGTCAAGGATGAAATGATTTTGGAAATACAAGAATGGATTTGAGAAACATGTTGCTAGAATGGTAGGAGAAGGTTGAATGATAAGTAAAAAAATAGGTTCAACACCATTTTTAAAGGAAGAACAGGTCAAGAATCAATCATCAAATGATAGACAACATTCAATAAGGAGCAACTAGTTAAAGACAAAGGGAAAATGAAAGTTTCTAGTTGTTGGTGAGTGCAAAGACTACTTAGAGATTGAAGAATGACTTTGGAAAGCTTGAATCAATTATGTAGCACTGTCCTCAAGAGGACTTGAGGCAATTTTTTTGCCCGAGAGTATGGTGCAGGGCACCATCTAAACTTCATGCCTCCATGAGGAAATCTTGTAATATTTGAGTCTTAATCATGTTATGATTGTAATGGGGTCATATTTGAACTATTTTAATGTATTTGAATCATTTTATTAGGTTTTTAGGAAGTTTTATGGTCAACTTGACAAATATTGTAAAATCTTGCAAATATTGTCCAAAATGCAAAATTGCAAAAAGTTGGAATATGAAGAGTTACTTTTGTAAAGGGAAGGTTTGATTGTTGGAAACTCAAGAGGTAGTTAAGATAACTGTTGTAAAATGTTTAAAGAGCCTTGTGATGGTGAGAAATATAGTAGAGAGTTGCATCTTGAGGAGATTTTGAATAAAGGTGCCCTACTTTCTACATATTCAACATTTTTTTCTTGTTGTTTGCAAGTATTGTACAGCCTGTACAGCACCAGCAGGCCATAGTCTTTATTTCTTTAGGTATAATAGTGTATTATCTTTCAAACAAACTTGATTTGGGAGGATTTTATTGAGTATAAAACTTATTTGAGATTTTTTTTAAATTGTTTTGAAACCCTCATGTTAAGGGTTTGAGAGTATAAAAAAAGAATAAACAACTATTCCACCGATGTAGGCATTTTTAGATCAATGGAATGGGTTAGTTTAGAGTGTTTTTAAAGTTGGTTGTGTTTGTAGATATAGGGGAAAACAAGTTACTTAAGTTTTGTTGCTGCCTTAGGTGGGAAATCTCATTATTTTGTGTAAAAGTGAAGCCTAGAGGTTAGGGTTTGAAGAAAGGTCAATGGAGAAGGATGGAAAATAGTTTATTAATCTTGTTTAGAACATATATGATATGTTTAAGGTGTTAGTGAGGTGATTATAGGCCTGAAGTTCACAAAAGCTATATTGACCTAGTGAAACTAGCTCAATTTAGTCTCCTTAAAAAATAAGATAGTCAATTTTAATGGATTATGTTTCAAAACAACCTATGCCAATTTTGACATATGTTTAAGAAATTCCAAAAGGGTATTCAAAATTTTCTTTAGGTTTTTGAGAAGAGGTCTAGTTCAAATCATATGCTATGATAGTCCTTTGTGAAAGAAACTAGGTAGGTTAGAGAATTTGTGGGCCAACAAGATTGTGATGAAGGGTGGAGATAAAAATCACATAATGGGACCCTATGGGATGTGTTAAGACTCTTGGAGTGGATATTAGAAGTTTGGGCTGAAGATTTCACATACTTGATTTGTAAATAGGGCTAATTTCACCTAAAAACAACATTGCAGGCCTGATTTGAAGGATACTTTCCAAAGTAACCTTATTTGGTTTCTTGATATTTTTAAGAAGGCCATAATGGATACTTGAAACTATATTTTTTGGGGGGAGATTAAAACTTTTTGGAAAGTCATACCCGGTTTTATTTTTTTGGAATATTACAAGCAAGTAAGCCTCTTGTGAGTGAGTTGTGGAAGAATGAAGAAACCAGTGTTCTATGAGAGTTTTATTGGATTAATCCTGTCAATCTCATGATAACCAAAGCATTCTAGGATATAGTGAATATTTTTTAACCTAATTTTGTGTATTTGTAGCCTTTAAAACCATGTTTCATTAAAGAGAGTTTTGTGAGTGTTTGGGTGAACTATCAAAAATTAGTGTTTTGTGTCTTTAAAAACCTTTGAATCCCACCATGATCTGCATCAATTGGTATCAAAACTAATTGATCTAGTGGATTATGATTTTTTTTGGTTGCAAGTGCTTTTGGTCCATCTTAAAGCTGTAAGAAAGAAAGAGTTGTGAGAAGGTGTGTGAGCTACAGACATGGAAGAGGTCTGTGATCACTATCCTCTAATGAAGATGAAGCTGGGGAGAGGGTGTAGAGAGTTCCTCCACTAAAAGAGAGAAAGAGTGTGGGTAGGGAAGCATCTTATAAGATCTTTTGTTGGGTAGATGGATGGTATGTTGTGAGAGGTTGTGATGAAGCAGTGAGAGAGATGAGTATATTTTTGAGGAAGAGAACATGAAGGATGAAACCATTTCAAACCATGGAGATGCTAAAACAATAGCTATCAAACACAATTTAATTTCGGAGGGAATTGATATTAAGTTGGTATTTAATTTTGCTTATTTGAAGGTCAAGGATGAAATTATTTTGGAAATGTAAGAATGGATTTCAGAAAGATGTTTCTAGAATGGTAGGAGAAGGTTGAATGACAGGTAAAAAGACAAGTTCAATACCATTTTCAAAGGAAGAATAGGTCAAGGATCAATCATCAAATGAAAGACAACATTCAACAAGGAGGAATCGGTTAAAGACAAAGAGAAAATGAAAGTTTCCAATTGTTGGTTAGTGCAAAAAATACTTGGAGGTTGAAGAATGACTTTGGATAGATTGAATCAATCATGCAACACTATCTTCAAATGGACTTGAGGCAATTTTTTTCTTGGGAGTATGGTGCATGGCACCATGTAAATTTCATGCCTCCATGAAACAATCTTGTAATATTTGAGTCTTAATAATGTTATGATTGTAATGGGGTCATATTTGGAATATTTTAATGTATTTGAATCTTTTGATTAGTTTTCTAGGATTTTCTATGGTCAAGTTGGAAAATATTGTCATATCTTGCAAATATTGTAAAAAATGCAAAATTGCAAAAAACTTCAAGAAGTTGGAATATGAAGAGTCACTTTTTTAAATGGAAGGTTTGATTGTTGGAAACTCAAGGGGTAGTTAAGATAACTATTGTATCATATTTAAAGGGCCTTTTGAAGGTGAGAAAGAGATTAGAGAGTTGTATTTTGAAGAGATTTTGAATAAAAGTGCCTTATTTTCTACAAATTCAACATATTTTTTCTTGTTGTTTGCAAGTACTGTACGGCTTGTACAACACCACCAAGCCATAATATGTATTGGTTTTGGTATAATAGTTTATTATATTTCAAAAAAACTTGATTTGGGAGGATTTTATTGAGTATAAAACTTGTTTGAGTCTTTTTTCTATAAACTATTTTGAAACCCTCATTTTAAGGGTTTGAGAGTCTAAAAAGAGAGGAAAAAACCATTCCACCAATAAAGGCCTTTGTATATTGGTGGAATGGGTTAGTTTAGAGTGTTTTTAAAGTTGGTTGTGTTTGTAGATACAGGAGAAAATAAGTTGCTTAAGTTTTGTTGCTGCCCTAGGTGAGAAATCTCATTGTTTTGTGCAAAAGTGAAGCCTAAAGGTTAGGGTTTGAAGAAAGGTCAATGGGGAAGGATGGAAAATGGTTTAGTAATATATTGAAGACCATATATGATGTGTCTAAGGTGTTAGTGAGGTGAGAAGAGGCATGGAGTTCACAAAACCAATATTGACTTAGTGAAACTAGCTTAATTTAGCCTCCTTAAAAATAGGATAGTCAATTTTAAGGCCTTATGTTTTGAAACAACCTATGCCAATTTTGGAATATGTTTAATAACTTCCAAAAATTTATTCAAAACTATCTGTAGGTTATGGAGAAGAGTTTTGGTTCAAAATATATGCTATAATAGTCCTCTATGAAGGAAACTAGGTAGGTTAGAGAATTTGTGGGACAACAAAATTGTGATGAAGGATGAAGATAAAAATGACATAATGGGACCCTATGGGATGTGTTAAGACTCTTGGAGTGGATATTAGAAGTTTTGGCTAAATATTTCACATACTTTTTTTGTAAAATAGGGCTAATTGCCCCTAAAAATAGCGTTGCAGGCGTAATTTGAAGGATACTTTCCAAAGCAACCTTATTTGGTTTCTTGATATGCTTAAGAGAGCCATAATGGGTGCTTGAAACCTTTTTTTTTTTGGAGATTCAAAATGTTTGGAAAGTTACACCCAATTTATTCCTTTTGGAATACTAGAAGCTAATAAGCCTCTTGTGAGTGAGCTATGGAAGAATGAATAAACCAGTGTTCTAAGAGAGTTTTATTGGCTTAATCCTGTCATTCTCATGATAACTAAAGTGTTTTAAGGTCTGGTGAAATATCCCATCATCAGTTTGTGCTATCTATAAACCAAGGAAAAATGATAACTCTCTTAGCATCGACATCTCAAATTTAACTTACATTTTTGTAGTAAATACTTTACACATCTTTTCATTGTTGCCACCTGATATGATGTCATCCACATAAACTACAATACTAATCATGCACTCACCTTTAGATTTGAAGTATAAATTATTTTATGCACATCCTTTCTTGATTCCTTGTTGTAGATGTCACTTTAATCTCGAATACCATGCTCTAGGTGTTTTTTTAGACCATGCAATGCTTTCCTCAATCATCAAACATAATCATCTTCTTCTAATAGTTGAAACTTCTCTAATTGTTCTATGTATACTTCTTCAAGGTTTCTATTTATAAATGTAGATTTAACATCCATTTTATAAACTTTAAATCCTTTATAGACTAAAAATTCAAGAAACACTCTAATGGCTTCTAGTCTTACAATAGATGCATTTTTTTCTTCAAAGCCTATACCTTCAGCTTGTGCATACCCCTTGCACACCAATATTTCCTTGTTCCTTACTACAAGACCATCTTCATTGAGCTTGTTTTTCTAAATACCCA
>VDFB02086081.1:281675630-281823192 GCA_007258455.2 Sequoia sempervirens | reverse complement strand
ATCTCCTTCTCTTCATCAAAGGGTTTTTTTCTACTTCTTCTCCAACATCTCTGAGATGCTTGGAAAGTTCCTCTTCTAATTCCTAGTCAGAGGTTTCCATGATATATTTTGTGCCCAGTTCCTCAACATCTTCTTTGGATGATTGTTTCTCATCCTCTTCTTCTCCACACACCACTTTATCAATCACCAGATATTGATATTGAAGGTGTTCATGATAGTCATTTGCTTCTTCCTCCATCTCTTTGGTTGCTTCCCTCTCTTTCCTTTCTAACTCCTCACATATCTGCATTGTCATCTCCATCGTAGGTGGTCCAGTTTGAGGAGGAGTGATAGGGAGGTTAGCAACAACTTGGGCCAGGACAACTTGTACCGCAGGGTTCATTAGTACCCCAAACAACTCTATCAGTATGTTTTGCATGTTTCAAGAAAAAGCTTCTGGGAGTGAGAGAGTAGGCATTGGAATTTTTGCAGTAGCTAATAGGAGAGCTAATGATAGAGACATGGAGGAGGAAGAGAGAAGAGAAGTGGTGGTAGATGATGAATCTATGATCATAACTTGCATTGTAGGGGAAGTAGAGGCGAGGTGATTTGAAATGTCAACTGTAGGTGAAGAAGATGCCACCATTTCCTGAGAAGCAAGTAGAGGAGCAATGGTAATGGTAGTAGTAGAAGTGGTGACTGTGAGAGTGGAGGCACTAGGTGGGGACTTTGGCTGCTCGATCTCTTCTTTTCATCCTTTGCAGAGCGGGTCCTCTTGTATAGTGGGCATCTCTGTGAAACTACCCAACTTCTTTGGTTTGTTGGAAGGTTCACATTTTCATTCTTTCCTTGAGTACACCCTAGGTTTGGGCTAACGCTTAGCCATTTCTTTCCTCTTTTTGGACTGTGTAGTAGGAGGAAACACTGAAGTCTCTCCAATTGGAGCAGTAGTGGTAGAGGCACTGTCATTTTTTCCCTTGGGTTCATCCTTGAGCTCTTCATATGTTAGAGTAACCCCCTATCGCTTCAATTGTGCAATCTTCCCATCAATCCATTGCTTTGTTCTTGCCTCTTGGGCTTCATCAAAATATCAAGGTCATTGACATCTTCCTCATCCTAGTCAATCAAAGGCAGTGACAGATTGGTGATGACATCGTACCTTGAATTGATCATCGTATTCTCATGTTCAACAATCTGATTAGGCATTGGAAATAGCTTGACCATTTTAACAAAGTATGCCATCATGCACATGTAGTGCCTCATCCACACTTCTTTATTGTCTCTGCAATTGGCCCAAAAATCTTCAACATTATGTAGATGAGCATACTCTATCTCGACTGCTTTCTTCAATTTTCCATATGGATCCATCTGTGGCCTGGCAGTATAGACCTCTAGGTTATATTCAACTAGTTCCTTGTTAGAATACTTCGCACACTAAGATGCAGGAAGTGCATACATTCCTTGACCAAATGTTAGGGGATAAGGGATCCCTTCTCTATGCTTTTCACTTAGGAGGGTGTGTGCACACTACAGCTATCGGGAGAGTTCCAATAATATAATCCAGTCATTTGGGTATTGGGGCAAGTTATACGGTTTCTCTGAGAAACCTTCAGCTCAGATGTATGTGAATTTGGGAAAATAGATAAACAAAAAGCCAAAATGGTGGATATAAGCATTGGCATTATGGGTAACCCTTCTTTCAAAGTCACCTCCAAGTAACCTAATGTTATGCCTGATGAAGGAATCATTGAATCTACAATAGTCTTTCTTAAAGTTCTGGTACTGGAGTTGCGGATATTTATCATATACCTTTAATTCCATTCGTAGAGTTAGGCTTGGGGCTACAAATAATCCCCTGTATTGGGCACGTTTGGTGAGAAAATAAACCAGGTGTGACATCATGTAGAACTATGATGTTTTCTTCACGACCAAAAATTGCTCGTGTAGGAAGTTGCTAATCATTCCAGCCTAATGAAATTGTCACTCTTTCCCTTGATGATATCTTCAATAAAGTATAATATCCATTCCTAGAAGAAGGCTGCAGTTGGGAGACCCATAACCCTACCCAATAAAGTGACCAATTCATGATAGTTTTCATGAAAATCACTACTGAAGAGCTCTTGGGGCACTTTATTTGCACTACCCTTCTTCTCCTTTAGCCAATATTGATTAATGAGCTTTTTGCACTTGAGGGGGTCAACATCCCATGTAGTTTTGGCATATTCTTTAGATGCTTCTTCCATTTCATTAACGGTTGGTATATGGAAAGTTTTCTTGATAGACTTGGTAGAGAGATCTCGTAATATGTTTCCATCCCTGTCTACTATCCTCTTAGTGTCTTCTTGATATGCCTCTCTGTAGGCCATTACGAGTTCAAGACCAATGAGGGCTGGTGGGAAACCAACAACCTTGGAAAACCCACTTCTTCTGATTCTTTTGGCATTTTCTATGGTGGGGTTGATAACCCTCTGCTTGAACTCATCAATGTCTATATGCCCCAAGTTGCTATCTAATATCTCTTTCTAGTCTATGGTGACCTTTGACTTGAGAGGCTCCCCATGGAATTTGTATTTCATTTGGTCCTTATCTTCTTTACCCCTGGGTGCTTTGGCTAGCTTCTTCCCCTTTTTCTTTCTCCACGACCACCTCTGAAGGTCCTACAACTAGTTCCATATATCCTATAGGAAAATGATAAATAAGCACATTCAAGAATAATAACATAAGGAACATTAGCCAAAATCTAGAAAATGATGTTGGATTAGGTAACTCATCATTTAAAGATCCTAACATTTCTCTCTAATCATCATTAACCACTCATTTGAAGAAGCTATGGAAATGTAGGCCCAGGGGTGCAGACTTTCCTGGGCTGGCAGTCGTTCTAAAGGAAATTGTGCATGGATGATGGACAGGGCACAGCAACCAACATGGTTCTATCTACATCAAGATTTGGCCATGAAGTGGGGTCCACCAAGAAGGTCAAGTCATTTAGGCATGTGGGTCAAATTAGCATTGAGGTTTTGGAGGTGTTAAGTCCATTGTTTAGGAGTGTGGACTCAAGGCATGTAGGAGTAGGTAGTAGCTTGGGTGTTTGAGGCTCTACCATTTGAAAATGGCCTTGGTAAGGCGGCGCCTCGCAAGCGGCATCCTACCAGGCGAGGCTCGAAGACTCCAAGGAACGTATCACTTTATCATTGAAGTTCAAGCCATTTGGAAGAGTGTGGGTCGGAAGGTGTAGGAAATCCTTGGATGTTGACTATTTGCAATGGTGAAGGCAGGGCAGAATTTTTCCACAGGAAAACCACACCATCGGGTCTACAGATAGCATAGGCATGGCTCATTGGTTAGCGAACAGTTAGGGTTGGATCCTGTGTAGTGGCCCAATGGGGGTCTTCAGGCGTTTTAACACAACAATGATAAGACGGCTACCCATTAGTGGCCACCCACATGGGGTAGCCTGCAAAGTCCCTTTTACTTAGGCATTTTTCACTTCTTTGAGCTCAGATGATGATCATAAGCACGAGTTCCACAGGGAGGAAAGATGGGTGTTTGCGACCGTTTGAAACAACAAACTCACCACAATGGGCCATGGACGGAAGTTTGCAAGGAGAGGCCTACACATGGGCCAACACTTGATCATTTTCGGTGCAAGGGAAATTGGACGGCAGTGGCGGGATCGAAACCTGCTCGTTGGAAGGACTCTATGGTTTCACCATTTTGAGGGGTTGTTTATGTAGTGGTGAAAGGTTAATGGAGACTCACATTTAATGGTTTGCATCACATCATTTGCCTTGGTTTTCAGCTCAAACGATGGACAAGAAGCCAAGATCCACTGGGTAGAAGGATGAGTTACTAAGGTCATTTGAAAAGGGAAATCCTTAGGTAGAGACTCGTAGATGGAAGTCCACATTGATAATTCTACAATGAGTCAAGACTTTGGAATTCTAGCATAGTTAAGTTTGATCGGCGGTCACTGGGGTGGGACCCACCTAGTAGAAGGATGGGATTAGATGGTTGTTTGGAACGGCGAGGCTCAAAGGGAATTCCATAGGTGGAGGCCCGCACTTACAGACCCAAGAGGGTCAAAGGATCATTCTTTTGTGATTCATGGATTCTAGTTAGGCCAAAGATGGATGACAAACTAGGTGGGTCTTCCCACGAGGGTGGGCCTGATGAAGGCATTGGCTGATTTTGAATTTTGGCGCTTAAGGGAAAGGAAAAGGCGGTGGACACCTTGTGGGTCCATAGGGAATGAATGTCTTGGTTCAAGAACTACTGTGGGAGGTCCAAGTTCTGTAAGGGGCCCGTGGGAGATTTTTGAAGGTTATGAAAATTTTGAATTGTGGGTTTTGTTTTCCAGGGTCTCATCTAGCTAGTTCTTAGTTTTCTTCTTCAAAATTTGACAACTTTCATGGAATTTTAAAGAAAACTCAAAATATGGCTAGGCAATGTAAAACCAACCTGAAGAACTCAATGAAGATGGTCAAGAGAACTACAAATAGTCGGGGCACAAATGATGACACGGTCTTGCAGGCATGAGGGCAGCGTTGGTAGGAGGCTCTGACAAGTTTTTTGAAACTTCTGACAATGAAAATTATGGGTCAAGCTTGCTATTTATAAAAATTATAGCATTTAATGCCAACCATTAATGCAGGTTTGATGACGGCCAAAGTTGGTGGATACACATTTCAAAAAGGGTGGCACAGGAAGCAGTAGGGTCCACCGGGCAGAGGGCAATCAAAGATTGGTCGCCTGGGTGGTCAGCGGTGAAAAGAGCAGATGAGGATGCAGGTCCCATGGGTTGGGAGGATGTCATGAGAAGGCCATTCAGAATGGCCGAGGTGCCAGGGAATCCCGCATAGGGTAGTCCATAGGGGTAGACCTGCATTGCCCGAACGACATCAATTTTAAAGTTTGAAGGCGAACCACCAATAGAAACCCACCAAGGCCAAAGAGTCAGAAATTTGGGAAATGGTGAAACTTGGTCAACTTGGGATGATTCTTCTAAGACTCCTTGACCTCTTAGGACTCAAAAATAGGGGGCATGCAAAATGAGGCAGTGACAAAAGCGACCCAATGAAGAGAAAAGAGAGGGTCCCCATTCTGAACGGGACGTGTGTGCTATAGGAACAACAGATTCAAGTTCATTGAATTTACTAAGTACAACATCCTACAAAACCCTAAAACCTTGTATTGCAATTAATGCAGTATCTTTTTATATCTAATTTGATCCTATTTTTAACTACCTTTGCAGTCTGGACTGCCACTCTTCACATCTTGTCAACAATCATGTATATCTCTAAAGTCGATGAACCAATTAAATTCATTTATAGTGTTAGTTCATAGTCAAAACCCTTGTTCACATAGATATAGTTGTTAAGAATATTCAATTTTAAACATGAGACATTGATCTATTGTTTCACGCAATGATCCATCAATCCTCATTCATTGCTCAACTTTAAAACACGACCGTTGGATAAAAGTCCTTTTAATAATCATAGTTGATATTTGTCTCATATCCTATGCTTAGCATAGGGTCCCACCATGACATGCATCACAATCCTACAATATTGCAATGCAAAGTCATGGGCCCACTATTTCTCAGTGGGCTGGTGGGATAATGCCATCTGTCACCTATGTCATTACAAAATAATTTACAACATCAATGTGAATTGTCTTATCGAGTAATCAATCATTTCCACCTGTCACCATTTGTTATCATCCACATCCATCACCCATCACTTTATCTCATCCCAATATACACTTTTCATCATCCCACAATATTGTAGGGAAAGACAGGGACCCACCACACACACTGCAAGATGGCAAGGAGGTCATTCGATCTTACAATCTTGATTGTTGTTGTTGAACAAGTTAGGAGCAAATATTTAATGTGTGAATTAGGAAGTATTAAAGTTATTGAATATTATCCTAACTAGTAATTTCTAGAAATAAGGGTTATTTGCACCGACAACTTTAATGGCTTAAGTGATAACTTAACCAACCTACAACCATCTATACACAATCAACATTGAATTATAAGCTTTATTTATCACCATGACTGCAAGACCTAGGGTTTATCAGCCAAACCCTAATTTTCTCTGAGAGCAAACATAAAATAATTTTGAGCTCAACTTTTATCCCTTGAATCTCCAAATCATACCCTTGAAAAAAAACTCTCGAGAAACCCACATCAAATTGCATCATTTTTTATCTTCTAACATCTGGAAGCAACTTCTATAATGTCATGACAACATTTCATGACAAATTTGCAACATTTTGAGCAACTTTGAAACATTTGCAAAACATGCTCACCTTTCATCATATTTCTCCAAATCTTCTAGAATTTGACCCTCTGAACTCCATGACAACATTCCAACAATCTACCTCATAGGATACCACTCAGATATCCTCTTTTGACATCAATGAAAATATTATGCTAACAATCTCCCCCTTTGTCATTGATGGAAAAACCAAATGCTCAAATAGATATGTACCAATTAAAATAAAAATTATCATGATTTCTCATACACAATAGCTCCCCCTGAGACATCTTTCTCCATTAGATCCCTTGAATTTCTCCCCCTTGTTCAATTACATGAGCATTTGTACACTTTCTCCCCCTTTGACATCAATGGAAAAGGTCCATCCTCAATACTTGCACAATTTCTCCCCCTTGTGAATATTTTGCCCCTTTAATAAGAAATTTAAAGAGAAATGGTGGATTTTTGAATCTACAATCATCAAGTCATTAGAAATTTGTAAACCTTTTTTACCTTACTTGATCTCTCATTGATATCCACAGATGAATAGAATGAAAATGAAGTTCCCCCTGGATAAATTCCCTATCACTAAGATTTAGTGATATGATGTAGGAGAAATTACTCCTAATTTGTGCCTTAAATATTCAAATTTTTCCATGGGAAGATACTTTGTGAATATGTCAACAACTTATTCTTTGGTGGGAACATATACCATGCTGACTTCCTTGTTTGCAACTGCTACAGGGCACCATGCAAACTTCATGCCTCCATGAGGAAATCTTGTAATATTTGAGTCTTAATCATGTTATGATTGTAATGGGGTCATACTTGGACTATCTTAATGTATTTTAATCATTTGATTAGTTTTCTAGGAGGTTTTATGGTCAAGTTGGCAAGTATTGTAAAATCTTGCAAATATTGTCAAAATTGCAAAATTGCAAAAAAGTGCAAGAAGTTGGAATATGAAGAGTCACTTTTGTAAAGGGAAAGTTTGATTGTTGGAAACTCAAGGGGTAGTTAAGGTAACTATTTTAACATGTTTAAAGAGCCTTGTGAAGGTGAGAAAAAGAGTAGAGAGATGTATCTTAAAGAGATTTTGAATAAAAGTGCCATGTTTTCTATAGATTCAACATTTTTTCTTGTTGTTTACAAATACTATATGACCTTTACAGCACCACTAGGCCATAATATTTATTGGTTTGGGTAGAATAGTGTATTATATTTCAAAAAAACTTTATTTGAGAGGATTTTATTGAGTATAAAGCTTTTTTGACTCTTTTTTTTGTAAATTGTTTTGAAACCCTCATTTTAAGGGTTTGAGAGCGTAAAAAGAGAGTAAACAACCATTCCACCGATGGATGTCTTTGTAGATTAGTGAAATGGGTTAGTTTAGAGTGTTTTTAAAGTTCATTGTGTTTTCATATATAGGGTAAAACAAGTTGCTTAAGTTTTGTTGATGCCCTATGTGAGAAATCTCATTGTTTTGTGCAAAAGTGAAGCCTAAAGGTTAGGGTTTGAAGAAAGATCAATGGGGAAGCATGGAAAATTGTTTATTAAGCTTTTTTAGACTATATATGATGTATCTAAGGTGTTATTGAGGTGAGTAAAGACCTAGAGTTCACAAAACCAATATTGACCTAGTGAAACTAGCTTAATTTAACCTCCATAAAAATGGGATAGTCAATTTTAAGGGCTTATGTTTCAAAAAAACCTATTCCAATTTTGAAATATGTTTAAGTACTTCCAAAAGGGTATTAAAAACTATATTTAGGTTCTGGAGAAGAGGTTTGGTTCAAAAGATATGTTATGACAGTCCTTTGTGAAGAAATAAGGTAGGTTGGAGTTTGTGGGGTAGCAAGATTATGATGTAAGGTGGAGATAAAAAATGACATAATGGGACTCTATGGGATTTGTTAAGACTCTTGGAGTGAAAATTAGAAGTTCAGGCTGAATATTTCACATACTTGCTTTATAAAATAGGGCTAATTGCCCCTAAAAATAGTGTTGCAGGCCTGATTTGAAGGATAGTTTCCAAATCAACCTTATTTTGTTTCTTAATATGTTTAAGAAGGCCATAATGGGTACTTGAAACTGTAATTTATTTTGGAGATTCAAACTATTTGGAAAGTTACACCCAATTTTGTCCTTTTGGAATACTACAAGCTAATAAGCCTCCTATGAGTGAGCTATGGAAGAATGAAGAAACCAATGTTCTAGGAGAGTTTTATTAGATTAATCATGTCATTCTCATGATAACCAAAATGTTCTAGAGTTTGGTGAAGAGTTTAAAACCTGGTTTTGTGTATTTGTAGCCTTTGAAACCATGTTTCATTAAAGAGAGTTTTGTGAGTGTTTGGGTGAACTATCAAAAATCAGTCTTTGTGTCTTTAAAATTCTTTGAAGCCCACCATGCTCTGCATCAATTGGTATCAAAACTAGTTGATCGAGTGGATTATGAAATGTGTTGGTTGCAGGTGCTTGTGGTCCATCTTAAAGTTGTAAGAGAGAAAGAGTTGTGAGAAGGTGTGTGAGCTACAGACATGGAAGAGGTCTATGATCATTGTCCTCCAATAGAGATGAAGTTGGGGAGGTGTAGAGAGTTCCTCCACTGAAAAAGAGAGAGAGAGTGTGGGTAGGGAAGCATCTTCTAGGATCTTTTGTTGGTTAGATGGATGGTATGTTGTGAGAGGTTGTGATGAAGCAGTGAGAGAGATGGGTATATGTCTAAGGAAGAGCACATGAAGGATGTAACCATTTCAAACCATGTAGATGCTAAAACAATAGGTATGAAACATAATTTGATTTTGGAGGGAAATGATATTAAGTTGGTATTCAATTTTGCTTATTTGAAGGTCAAGGATGAAATAATTTTGGAAATACAAGAATGGATTTGAGAAACATGTTGCTAGAATGGTAGGAGAAGGTTGAATGATAGGTAAAAAAAATAGGTTCAACACCATTTTTAAAGGAAGAACAGGTCAAGAATCAATCATCAAATGATAGACAACATTCAACAAGGAGCAACTGGTTAAAGACAATGGGAAAATGAAAGTTTCTAGTTGTTGGTGAGTGAAAAGACTACTTAGAGATTGAAGAATGACTTTGGAAAGCTTGAATCAATTATGTAGCACTGTCCTCAAGAGGACTTGAGGCAATTTTTTTGCCTAGGAGTATGGTGCAGGGCACCATCTAAACTTCATGCCTCCATGAGGAAATCTTGTAATATTTGAGTCTTAATCATGTTATGATTGTAATGGGGTCATATTTGAACTATTTTAATGTATTTGAATCATTTTATTAGGTTTTTAGGAAGTTTTATGGTCAACTTGACAAATATTGTAAAATCTTGCAAATATTGTCCAAAATGCAAAATTGCAAAAAGTTGGAATATGAAGAGTTACTTTTGTAAAGGGAAGGTTTGATTGTTGGAAACTCAAGAGGTAGTTAAGATAACTGTTGTAAAATGTTTAAAGAGCCTTGTGATGGTGAGAAATATAGTAGAGAGTTGCATCTTGAGGAGATTTTGAATAAAGGTGCCCTACTTTCTACATATTCAACATTTTTTTCTTGTTGTTTGCAAGTATTGTACAGCCTGTACAGCACCAGCAGGCCATAGTCTTTATTTCTTTAGGTATAATAGTGTATTATCTTTCAAACAAACTTGATTTGGGAGGATTTTATTGAGTATAAAACTTATTTGAGATTTTTTTTAAATTGTTTTGAAACCCTCATGTTAAGGGTTTGAGAGTATAAAAAAAGAATAAACAACTATTCCACCGATGTAGGCATTTTTAGATCAATGGAATGGGTTAGTTTAGAGTGTTTTTAAAGTTGGTTGTGTTTGTAGATATAGGGGAAAACAAGTTACTTAAGTTTTGTTGCTGCCTTAGGTGGGAAATCTCATTATTTTGTGTAAAAGTGAAGCCTAGAGGTTAGGGTTTGAAGAAAGGTCAATGGAGAAGGATGGAAAATAGTTTATTAATCTTGTTTAGAACATATATGATATGTTTAAGGTGTTAGTGAGGTGATTATAGGCCTGAAGTTCACAAAAGCTATATTGACCTAGTGAAACTAGCTCAATTTAGTCTCCTTAAAAAATAAGATAGTCAATTTTAATGGATTATGTTTCAAAACAACCTATGCCAATTTTGACATATGTTTAAGAAATTCCAAAAGGGTATTCAAAATTTTCTTTAGGTTTTTGAGAAGAGGTCTAGTTCAAATCATATGCTATGATAGTCCTTTGTGAAAGAAACTAGGTAGGTTAGAGAATTTGTGGGGCAACAAGATTGTGATGAAGGGTGGAGATAAAAATCACATAATGGGACCCTATGGGATGTGTTAAGACTCATGGAGTGGATATTAGAAGTTTGGGCTGAAGATTTCACATACTTGATTTGTAAATAGGGCTAATTTCACCTAAAAATAGCATTGCAGGCCTGATTTGAAGGATAATTTCCAAAGCAACCTTATTTGGTTTCTTGTTTTTTAAGAAGGCCATAATGGGTACTTAAAACTATATTTTTTGGGGGGAGATTAAAACTTTTTGGAAAGTCATACCTGATTTTATTTTTTTGGAATATTACAAGCAAATAAGCCTCTTGTGAGTGAGTTGTGGAAGAATGAAGAAACCAGTGTTCTATGAGAGTTTTATTGGATTAATCCTGTCAGTCTCATGATAACCAAAGCATTCTAGGATCTAGTGAATATTTTTTAACCTGATTTTGTGTATTTGTAGCCTTTAAAACCATGTTTCATTAAAGAGAGTTTTGTGAGTGTTTGGGTGAACTATCAAAAATTAGTGTTTTGTGTCTTTAAAAACCTTTGAATCCCACCATGCTCTGCATCAATTGGTATAAAAACTAATTGATCTAGTGGATTATGATTTTTTTTGGTTGCAAGTGCTTTTGGTCCATCTTAAAGCTGTAAGAAAGAAAGAGTTGTGAGAAGGTGTGTGAGCTATAGACATGGAAGAGGTCTGTGATCACTATCCTCTAATGAAGATGAAGCTGGGGAGAGGGTGTAGAGAGTTCCTCCACTGAAAGAGAGAAAGAGTGTGGGTAGGGAAGCATCTTCTAAGATCTTTTGTTGGGTAGATGGATGGTATGTTGTGAGAGGTTGTGATGAAGTAGTGAGAGAGATGAGTATATTTCTGAGGAAGAGCACATGAAGGATGCAACCATTTCAAACCATGGAGATGCTGAAACAATAGCTATCAAACACAATTTAATTTCGGGGGGAATTGATATTAAGTTGGTATTTAATTTTGCTTATTTGAAGGTCAAGGATGAAATTATTTTGGAAATGTAAGAATGGATTTGAGAAACATGTTTCTAGAATGGTAGGAGAAGGTTGAATGACAGGTAAAAAGACAAGTTCAATACCATTTTCAAAGGAAGAATAGGTCAAGGATCAATCATCAAATGAAAGACAACATTCAACAAGGAGGAATTGGTTAAAGACAAAGAGAAAATGAAAGTTTCCAATTGTTGGTTAGTGCAAAGAATACTTGGAGGTTGAAGAATGACTTTGGAAATATTGAATCAATCGTGCAACACTGTCTTCAAAAGGACTTGAGGCAATTTTTTTCTTGGGAGTATGGTGCATGGCACCATGTAAATTTCATGCCTCCATGAAACAATCTTGTAATATTTGAGTCTTAATAATGTTATGATTGTAATGGGGTCATATTTGGAATATTTTAATGTATTTGAATCTTTTGATTAGTTTTCTAGGATTTTCTATGGTCAAGTTGGAAAATATTGTCATATCTTGCAAATATTGTAAAAAATGCAAAATTGCAAAAAACTTCAAGAAGTTGGAATATGAAGAGTCACTTTTTTAAATGGAAGGTTTGATTGTTGGAAACTCAAGGGGTAGTTAAGATAACTATTGTATCATATTTAAAGGGCCTTTTGAAGGTGAGAAAGAGATTAGAGAGTTGTATTTTGAAGAGATTTTGAATAAAAGTGCCTTATTTTCTACAAATTCAACATATTTTTTCTTGTTGTTTGCAAGTACTGTACGGCCTGTATAGCACCACCAAGCCATAATATGTATTGGTTTTGGTATAATAGTTTATTATATTTCAAAAAAACTTGATTTGGGAGGATTTTATTGAGTATAAAACTTGTTTGATTCTTTTTTCTATAAACTATTTTGAAACCCTCATTTTAAGGGTTTGAGAGTCTAAAAAGAGAGGAAAAAACCATTCCACCAATAAAGGCCTTTGTATATTGGTGGAATGGGTTAGTTTAGAGTGTTTTTAAAGTTGGTTGTGTTTGTAGATACAGGAGAAAATAAGTTGCTTAAGTTTTGTTGCTGCCCTAGGTGAGAAATCTCATTGTTTTGTGCAAAAGTGAAGCCTAAAGGTTAGGGTTTGAAGAAAGGTCAATGGGGAAGGATGGAAAATGGTTTAGTAATATATTGAAGACCATATATGATGTGTCTAAGGTGTTAGTGAGGTGAGAAGAGGCATGGAGTTCACAAAACCAATATTGACTTAGTGAAACTAGCTTAATTTAGCCTCCTTAAAAATAGGATAGTCAATTTTAAGGCCTTATGTTTTGAAACAACCTATGCCAATTTTGGAATATGTTTAATAACTTCCAAAAATTTATTCAAAACTATCTGTAGGTTATGGAGAAGAGTTTTGGTTCAAAATATATGCTATAATAGTCCTCTATGAAGGAAACTAGGTAGGTTAGAGAATTTGTGGGACAACAAAATTGTGATGAAGGATGAAGATAAAAATGACATAATGGGACCCTATGGGATGTGTTAAGACTCTTGGAGTGGATATTAGAAGTTTTGGCTAAATATTTCACATACTTTTTTTGTAAAATAGGGCTAATTGCCCCTAAAAATAGCGTTGCAGGCGTAATTTGAAGGATACTTTCCAAAGCAACCTTATTTGGTTTCTTGATATGCTTAAGAGAGCCATAATGGGTGCTTGAAACCTTTTTTTTTTTGGAGATTCAAAATGTTTGGAAAGTTACACCCAATTTATTCCTTTTGGAATACTAGAAGCTAATAAGCCTCTTGTGAGTGAGCTATGGAAGAATGAATAAACCAGTGTTCTAAGAGAGTTTTATTGGCTTAATCCTGTCATTCTCATGATAACTAAAGTGTTTTAAGGTCTGGTGAAATATCCCATCATCAGTTTGTGCTATCTATAAACCAAGGAAAAATGATAACTCTCTTAGCATCGACATCTCAAATTTAACTTACATTTTTGTAGTAAATACTTTACACATCTTTTCATTGTTGCCACCTGATATGATGTCATCCACATAAACTACAATACTAATCATGCACTCACCTTTAGATTTGAAGTATAAATTATTTTATGCACATCCTTTCTTGATTCCTTGTTGTAGATGTCACTTTAATCTCGAATACCATGCTCTAGGTGTTTTTTTAGACCATGCAATGCTTTCCTCAATCATCAAACATAATCATCTTCTTCTAATAGTTGAAACTTCTCTAATTGTTCTATGTATACTTCTTCAAGGTTTCTATTTATAAATGTAGATTTAACATCCATTTTATAAACTTTAAATCCTTTATAGACTAAAAATTCAAGAAACACTCTAATGGCTTCTAGTCTTACAATAGATGCATTTTTTTCTTCAAAGCCTATACCTTCAGCTTGTGCATACCCCTTGCACACCAATATTTCCTTGTTCCTTACTACAAGACCATCTTCATTGAGCTTGTTTCTAAATACCCATTTAGTGCCTATCACATTTCTGCTTGAGGTTCTAGGAACTAATTCCCATGTTTTTTTCTTCCCAATTTGATTTAGCTCTTCTTCCATAGTGATGAGCCTAGTTTTTGGTCTAATTTTAGGTAGAATCTATAGTTTATTTACTGACATTTGTCATTTGATGTTAAATATTGATATTTTCATAATGTTTCCCTCAAACCATAGAGATTGGGCTTAAATCCTATCTCTGCAAGTTTTAATGACATTGGAATATTATGTGGATTATCTATATTGATTTTGCATGTGGTTAATGAATGTTACTTAAGGTGGTTATAGATGTGTAGTTATTGTGTGTATTGACATTGTCATGCAGATTTAATATGCTAATTTGAGAAAGACACCACCAGCTGGGCATGCACCATAACCTCCAACAAAGGCATCACTCAAAGTCAAAGGAGGTCGACAGTAGAAGATTCCTCATGCAACTGAATGTAACCACCTTGTAGTGTACTTTAATGATTGAGCATGTGTAGGTGTTACTGTTGTGCTAAATCTGCATGTGGACCTACATGTCTGACTAGATTCCATGAATGTGTAACTGCCATCATTCCACTTTCTTTGCTTTCCCTAGATGGCATCCTCCTAGTCGTGGAGTTGACTACCTTTTTTAGTTGATAGTATAAATAAAGATTTGATACTTCTTCCTCAGGAGGTTGCATGATTTGATATTGTACTTGCACTCTCAATTTTTTAGTAATACAAATACATTACTCTTTTGTACTCATGATTTACATTGAATAAAATAAAGTTTTGAGTTTGAGCATCTAAGTTCTCATTAGTTTTAGAGGATACTTATCCAAGGGGGTCCACTTGGTGAGTAATCCATCTTCTTAGTTAGTGTTAGTTTAGTATTACTTACTATTTAGTAATTAGTTAGAAATCTGGCATCGAGTGTTCCTGCAGCCACTAGAATTCCATTTTGTGACTGTTCCTGCAGCCAAAACAGACATAGTAGTGCCCTATTTCTTGCTTAGATTGTCATTCATGTTATGAATTTTAGTTTCATGTATTTGTTGATTGATGATTGGTATTTATGGTATTCCTTTCTAATAAATTTACTTTAAGCATTGTGTGTTCCTTAGTTGCAGAATGAAATAGCTACTTTGAGTTCCTAGTGCACATATTGTGCTGATCCATTTCAATTTCATGTCCTTGTGTTGACAAGTTAAATGCACCTTCATGATGATTGAAATATCTATTTAGGTTAGATGTCCAATCTTTGAATCATGGTTGTAACGGCTTAGTTATTAAATCATTGTAGAAGGCCAACATTTTTGGCGCTGTTGTCGGGGATGGTGTCAAACTAGGGAGTCTTTTGAAGTCATTTGTAGTTTTTCTTGCTGTAATGTTTCTAGAAGTTGTTCTTAGTATATCCTCATTTAGGAAGTAATGACCCCCCTTATGTTTTACTAATTATTTGTGTGAGATCACTGATAGTGAGTGATACCGCATGCATAGAGGAAGGAGAAGGGGTGCTTATGGGAGATTCTTTCCTAACAATCCTAATCCATTCTAGCTAGTTGAATATCAAAACCTACCAAGAGAAAAAGAAGAAGAAGATCCACACCCCTATGCTGATGCATATTCTGATCCGACTAGCTTTGAAGTCTCCTCTGAAGATCAAAATCAGCTTGAGAACCCCTTTTCTTTGGAACTACATCAAGCAGGCATAGGTGATGCAAATAGGAACAAACCTAACCAACCAGCTTTTCCTTTCCCCATTTCCCACTAGAATGAAGTTGACAACATCAAGAACATTCCTACCTCAACACTCCCCAAGTTTTATGCACTTGTCACAGAAGATCCTAATACCTTTTTATTTTAGTTTGACATACTCTATAGGAGTTATGATTATACTACTGATGCCCATAGGCTTAAACTATTTCCTTCCACCCTAAAAGAGGCCGCATTAATATGATTCATGAGCCTAGAAAGAGATACTATGGAAACTTGGGAATACATGAAGACAAAATTCCTTGAGAAATACAAGGAATATTGCAGGGGCAGTGACATGAGAGGAGGTGACATTTTCAGGATGTAACAAAAGGAAGATGAGAGTCTAGAAGATTACATTGCACGGTTTTTATTTTTCCTACAAAAATCTCCACACTATACACTTAATGAAGACTCACAAAAGTTGTTTTTCCTAAGAGGAACCAATGATAGCTACACTGATGTCTTGGACCTCATGGGAGGAGGAAATATCTCCCAAGTTCCTTGGGAATATATCAAGAAAATATGTCAGAACTACTCTAAGGCAGCTTCAAAGAAGGGGAAAGCTTACCAATCTTCCATGGGTAAGTCAACTACCAGTGGAGTTTCAAGAATGGAGATTACTCATTTGCTGGAAGACTTGAAGCAAGACATTATAAATAATCTAGCTACTCAGCTAGATACACTTCAAGCCAAGAAAAAGCACGAGAAGGTAGAGACAATGTTGACATAGTATTTCCCCCATTGCAAAAAAAAGAAGAAGGACTGCAAATGCAAGATGGTAGCTAATCTTGAAAGCAAGAAGATTTCACCTGAGTTCAAGCCAATCTAGATTGAAGAAGACCAAGTCTACTATGTTGCACAAAGGAATACTTGGGCTCCAAGATAATTTATGCCACCAGATCCACTATCCTATTTTGGGCCATATTTTAATTCCTATTCATCTGGTAACTAATGGAAGCCCCCATATCCACCCAGTTATGGAGGATATCCACCACAACCTTGGAGTAACCCTCCAAATTCTTGGATCAATCATCAAAGTTCTCCATCCCAGTGGCAACAACCTCAAAGGAATTGGCAACCACCTCTAGGAAATTGGTAGCAAACAAATCAAAGGAGAGGAGGACAATAATGGCCTACTCAGACAACCAGTTACATGCAACCGCCTTCTCAACCCTAGCAACCCGCTATAATGCCTCCATCTACTAATACAAGCTCAAACAAACCTAAACCTACTCAGCTACCAGCTCAACCCACACCCAATCCAAATAACAAACCACAATAGTAACTTGCATACTCTACTGATTCAAATCAATTCCCTGCATATGTTGTGAGTGTAAGTGACATCCACTTGCATTCAAGAACTACTCTACCAACCCTTTCCAAGCCCATTATCACTGAGCTTCATGTGGAAGAGGAGGAGGAGCCTCTAAATGATCCTATTTAGCCAAGTGTACCTAAAAATCCTGAGCCAGTCCAAGTCAGGAAGACTAAACAAGAACCACCATTTCTTTAGAGATTGGAAGTTTCCAAGAAGAAGGAAGAAAAAGAGGATACAACTTTTTATATCTTGGATCAGCTGAAGCATATATGTGTCAAGATACCTCTATTTCAAGCTAGAAAGGATGTTTCAATCTACTACAAGGAAATCAAGGAGGCATGTCTCAAGAAGCCAGGTAGGAAAAAGAAGGACCCAACTACAGTTTATGTGGTGGGATAGCTAGCTGACATCATGCTAAGAAAAGTGACTATCCCCAAGTATAACGACCTGGGTAGTCATGTGGTAGTAATTGCTATAAACGGGGTCCAAGTAAAGAATGCTCTGATTGATTTAGGGGCAACAATAAATGTAATGACCAAAGACATCATGCAACAACTAAACATTGTAAGCATGATATTTACTCCTACTATCCTGCAACTTGTTGATAGCTCTACTATTAAGCTTGATGGTGTAGTGGAGGATTTTGTGATAGTTCTAGACTCCTAGGAGTACCCAATAGATTTTATGATTCTTTCTCCTAAAGCTACACTAGGCGGGTATCCCATTATTCTTGGAAGGTCTTGGTTAGCAACTAAAAATGTATACATTGGATGTCAATCAGGTGATATGACCATTTTAGATGAGAGGAGCACTAAAAAGTTTGTTCTTTATCTACCTTCTCAACCATCTCATGATGAACATAATCCTGTTTTACCACATGTTGGTGAAGAGGCCGATGAAGTTAATTTTGTGGCGCAACTCATGATGCTAGGTAAAAGCTCTCTCATGCAGCTCCAAGACGAGGATGAAGTGTTAGCTAACATCATTCATAACCATTGTGAAGTGGAGGAAGCATCATCTTCTCATTATGCTACTCCAGTCAAGACACTTCTACCCGCTCTTCCTACAACCACTGTTCCTACAGATTTTCTTCCTACAGATGTTCTTCATGCAACCACTCTTCCTACAGCTATTATTCTTACAAAAAAACTTCCTAGAGCAATAGGCATGTCTCATACATTGCTGCCATATGTACTAAAGGTACTATGTGTTAATGAAGCAGCCATGATAGAGTTAACTACACAAGTACAAGTGTTAGAAGGAAAATATTTGAGTGTTAATAGTAAATTAAATGAAGAACAACAATTGTTATTGGTGAACATATTAAGGACCCATCAACATGAATTTGCATGGGATTATCATGATATGAAGGGATTGAATCCTAAAATTTGTTCACATTATTTATATAAGAGATGATTGTACCCTAGTAAGATAGCCACAGAGAAGAATTAACCTTGCACTAAGAGAAATTGTGAAAGGAGAACTACATAAATTACTAGATGCAAGATTTATCTACTACATTTTAGATAGTTAGTGGGTGTCTCCATTAGTGATTGTGCCTAAGAAAGGAGGGAAATGGTGAGTTTGTGTTGATTATAGAGAACTTAATGCTACCACCAAGAAGGACCACTTTCCCTTACCCTTCATTGATCAAGTTTTGGACACACTTGCAGGAAAGAAATACTTTTTTTCCTAGATGGGTTCAGTGGCTACAACTAGATCCAAATTGCACCAGAGGACCAAAAGAAGACCACATTTACCTATCCATGGGGGACCTATGCCTATTTGGTACTCCCATTTGGCTTACATAATGCACCTGCAACTTTTCAGAGGGTAGTCATTAGCATATTCTCAAACATTTCTCATGATTGCATAGAAATTTATATGGATGAATTTACCACTTATGGTGTTGATTTTAATCAAGCATTGGAAAATCTCAAGAGATTCCTATAGAGATGTGAAAACCAAAACTTGTTCTTAAACATTGAAAAGTGCTTCATGATAATAGAGGAAGGTGTAGTTCTTGGCCACTACATCTCCCACAAGGGAATTCAAGTAGATCCTGCAAATATTGAGGTAATAAAAAATCTTCCCACACTTGAAAAATAGAATGATGTTAGGAGTTTATTGGGTCATGCAGGTTATTATAGATATTTCATCAAGGATTTCAACAAGGTAGCAACACCATTGTATACTCTTCTCATTAAAGATTTTGAATTTCAGTGGAATGAATCTTGTGACAAGGCATTTTCTGACTTGAAATAATCTTTGACTCATGCTCTTGTACTCAAGGGGCCTAATTGGGAGCTTCCTTTCCACATCCATACTGATGCATCAGATTATGTCATAGGAGTAGTCTTGGGACAAAAAGAAGGACCTGTTGAAAATTCTATTTACTTTGTCAGCAAAAATTTACAAGGGGCTGAATTCAATTATACAATGACAGAGAAATAAATGTTGGCAGTAATCTATGCACTGAACAAATTCAGACATTACATAACAGGCTACCAAATCTTTGTGCACATTGATCATGCAACCATTAAATATCTCATGAATAAACCTTTGATCACAAGTATATTGGAAAGATGGTTATTGTTGATGCAGGATTTTGATATAACCATTGTGGATAAGCCAGGGAAAGCTAATGTTGTTGCAGATTTTCTTTCAAAGTTGGCTACATCAAAAGACAATCAGCCCATATATGACTCTTTTCCTAATGAGCATCTATTCTCCCCCAGTATACAAACACACTGGTATGCTAACATAGCCAATTGTTTGTTCATAGTAGAATTCCTTCTCACTTCTCTCTGAAAGAGAAAAAGGCACTCATTGAAAAATATTTTCCTTTCTCTTGGATTGTTGGATGTTTGTTTTATACTGGACCAAATCATGTCATGAGGAGATGTGTGAGAGAAGATGAGACATATGAAATTTTGCATGCATGTCACAATGAACCATGTGGAGGACACTTTGCAGCCAAGAGGACAATAATGAAGGTTTTGAACACAAGATATTACTAGCCAACACTCCACAAGGATGCAGGATGGTCTACCAGAAAATGTGATAGATGTCAAAAAATGGGCAGACCAACCAGATCTAATGAGATTCCACTTTTCCCTCAGGTAGTAATCACTCCCTTTGACAAGTGGGGATTGGATTTTGTGGGACCCATTGATCCTCCATCAAATGGTAAGTCTTATATATTGTTATGCATTGATTATGTGACAAAGTGGGTAGAAGTTAAGGCTATGAAGCATGCAAGAGATAACAAGGTTGCAAAATTTCTTTATGAAGATATTTTCACAAGGTATGGAGTTCCCAGAGAAATAGTGACTGATCAAGGGGCACAATTTACATCAACCCTTGTTGAAACACTAGTTAATGAGTACAATATAAGGCACAAGAAGTCTAATCCTTATCACCCCCAGGCTAATGGCCAAGTTGAGGTGACCAACAGAGAAATTGAAGCCATTCTGACCAAAATGGTAGCTATTCATAGAAAGGATTGGGAAAATAGATTACTAGAAGCTCTCTAGGCCTATAGGATAACCTAGAAAACAGCTACAGGCTCCACTCCATTTGAGTTGTTGTATGGAAAGACAACTATGATATCTGTTGAATTTGAATATAAGACTCTGTAGACTGTAATAGATTTGGGGATGGATATTTATGAGGCGCAAAGAGAAAGAATCATGCAACTAAATGCTTTGGATGAGATAAAAAGAGCAGCCCTGCAACATACAAAGGTAGTGCAAAATCAAAGAATCAAGTGGCATGACAAATTTATCAAGGAAAAGAAATTCCAACTAGGAGATTGGGCCTTTCTCTATGACTCAAGATACCAAGACAATACAAGAAAATTGCAAACAAGGTGGCTTGGACCATATGAATTCACTGAGGTATTTCCTAATGGATTTGTTCAGCTTACTACCATTGACCCTGTCAGGTTCAAATTACTTGTCAATGGTCATTGCCTCAGATTATATCACAAGCCAACTTCCAAAGAAGAGTTCCTGCAACAATTCACCCAACATTCAACACCTAAGCTTCCTATAACTGAAGGAAGTGGACCTAGTGTCCCTCCCTCTGGCTAATTAAGGTACGTACTTCTCATAATAAAGACTTTCACTTACGTGGAAGTCCATTTCTTCTCTCATCCGCCCATCCACCCATCCATCACCACCTTTCTCTTTCTTCCATCACTTCATTCCACCTCACCTCATTCCACTTCATTTTCATTAATTGCTCAATTTAATCCCTAAAAGGTGAACGGTAATTTCTCCACAATCTTTCAACAAATCCTCCACACATTCAGGTATGTGTGCATTAATTTTTATCTTTTAATCATCTTTTAAGTGCATTCATTGAATCACTGTACATTAGTATAGATGTTCACATAACATGTCATTACTTCCTATCACATCACCACTCCCATCTGGCATGTGCAGACACATGTCTAAATTTAGGTTGGGGGGGAAGAAAAAGATGCAAATATATTTTCCATTTGTCAATTTATGCTAGGCTATGTTAGAAAATTTAAAATGAGCCAATTTGAAATCTGAGTGAGAGGACGGCTTGCATGTGTGAAGTAACATTAACTGTAGCCACCGTTTCTTCCCATCATAATTATCCTTTAACACTCCTTTTCTTTCCATTATTGAACCTATCATAATCTTGAGTTGCAATCAAAAAGGTGAAAAAAAGAAAAGGAAATTTAGTCAATATTGGCACTAGAAATTTAGCAGGTACTATAGGAAAGTGAACTTGATTTTTAGACAGGAATTGCCAAAAATAAATTGCAAAACATTTGTTTGCTTGTAGACAATGGGAGGTGGGTTAATTCAGAATGAACCCATGGTGCATGATGTTTTATTGGAGAATGCACAATGCTTGGTTGAATTTAGAAATTGTGGATGGTTAGATTACTTCCTGAAGCTGGATGGCTTTGATGAAAGCATTTCCCTTGAATTCACTAAGACATTTTCTAAAGGAAAAGCCACAGTAAAAGGGTTGGAAGTTGTGGAAACTGAAGAAAGAATTGTATAGGTCACAAGGTTACCAACTGATGGTGAAAATTACCATGCCTCCAAAGACGCCAGATTAGCTAGGGCCAAATTTATAGAACCGAACGACCCCCATTGAGCATAGATAAATAGGGTGGAAAGAGAATTTCTCTACCTAATCCATGGAAGAAAATAGTCATTTATGTTATCAAATACATCACATGTGAGGGTCGCCAGTCAAATTTGCATTATGTGCACTTCAAGCTTCTGAATCAC
Source organism: Sequoia sempervirens (assembly GCA_007258455.2). Lineage (NCBI taxonomy): Eukaryota > Viridiplantae > Streptophyta > Pinopsida > Cupressales > Cupressaceae > Sequoia > Sequoia sempervirens. The sequence continues at coordinate 281,800,872 of VDFB02086081.1, read as the reverse complement.
ATGAGGCACAGAAGGAGGATGAATGTTCCTAACGTGCTATATAATCTTATCTCAATCATGGCAGTCGAGACCCAAAAAGTTAGGGATAATTCTATTTCCCACCATTAGCTGATTAAATTTCTAGTTGAAAAGTCTTTGCATGATGTATCTGGAATGACCTAGGAAGAATTTATAAATGTTGATCAAATTAGACCTGAGCACTTGCAACCTAGGGATTTACCTCAACCTCATAGGTCTACTAGGAGATTGAGCATGACTAAAGCCACTCTTGGTGATTCAACCTCTGGTGTTGGCTCTAGTGTGAATCCTCCTACAACAAAAGAAACCATAGAAATTAGTTCTTTTGGAACAGAGAACTCAGAAAAAGAAAGCTCTTCATTAGATTCTGATGATGACATTGCACTTGAAACCCTCATGAAAACTAGGGAACAATAGAGAGAAGTAGAAACAAGAAAAGGAAATGCTAAAACACAAATTGTAGAAAGAAAGGTGCCAATTTCTAAGAAAATGAAGGCTGACACTGTTCATCCTACAGCCAAAGAAAAATGTGAGAGACCTCCTAGAAAATCAAGATCAATTGGGCTTGCGATTAGTATGCCTCCACTGAAAATACCTAAGTCTGGTGAGACATCACATGAGGATCCTAAAGCTCCAATGGGGTAGGAGAATGTTGAAGAAGAAGACATATTTGGGAGAATAGAAAATATAACACTGGCCAATCTTACTAACATTGCAGAAGAGTTTGAGGAAAATTATGATTTCCTATAGCATGAGCAGGAAGTCCTGTAGCAAGAAGTCCTATAATAAGAAGTCATGTAGCAACAACCAGAACCAAAGTAGGAGTTCTTATAGCCACAACACAAACAAGAACAAAATACCCTGCAACAGGAATTGGAAGAAGAAACAGTACCCCTGTAGCTAGAGATAACTAGATAGCTTGAGTCCATGCAGATAGTGATATATGAGGAGCCACCATCAATAAAAAGACTGGTAGGAATTCATAATCCTCCTAATTTTATAGTACATACAACAATTTTGAATTTATGGAAAGAAATACAAAGGAGTGGGGAAGAATGGAAAAAGGATAAACAAAAATTGAAGAAGGAAATTCAAAAGAGGGATGAGGAGATTGAAGATAAGGATGCAGAAATTGCCACCCTAAAGCAGAAGGTGGATGATATGGAAACCTTGGCACAATAAATTTTGGAATGTAGGATCCCTTCAAGGGTCTATGCTATGCTCTTGAAAGAGAAATAGCTCTCTTTTAAGCTGGCAAGGACTGCCTCAGGTTTGAATCCTTCTATTGACACCCCTATTGAATTTTTCAATGCTTATAGGATTGCCTCACCTAAAATGAAGAATTTGTTGTGTGGGTTTTATTTGCATAGTTTTGTTGTAACTCAAGACCATGATTGGAATCCACTATTATATGTTGGGGATGTCCAATTAAGGGAATTTATGTCTTGGGTACAAAATGAGATTAGTTGGAGACAACATGGGGCTTATAAGAAATTAGAGTCTAACATCCATCTTCTTGTTAGGGATGAATCAAGCAACCCAAGGGATATTTACACAGAATGGCACAAAATTATTCTCATACCTAGTTATGGCAATAGGATTATGCCTTGGATTGAGGTAATTTATAGTGAGTATGAGGTGAAGACAACATAAAAGGAGGAAACTATGAGAAAATGTCTATCACAAAGATGGAATAGCCTAACTGATGAGATGAAATAGGAAGAGCCTCATTCCATCCATAATTATTTTGTAACACTAAAAATGATTGATAGGTATATTTAGATTAGGAGAACACAAGGGTGATCATGGCTTCCCCTAACTTTCCAGCCACCCATGCTCATTTGGCCCGTGCCAAACTTCAAATTCTAGTAGTATGACATTGCTGCAGATAAATAGAGATGAAACAAATTTGATAGATTGAGAGGATTCTATTGGGATCCTGATTCACGCACAACAGCCACTGATGTTGGATAGCTATTAGTTGCAAATTTCAAAGCCTTGACCAAGTAGAAGAACAACCCTTCCCCTGCTGGAGGACCAGCAAAATGTTAGGTTGGGGGGAGTGATGAGCCTAGTTTTTGGTCCAATTTTGGGTAGAATCTATAGTTTATTTGTTGGCATTTTTCATGGAATTTGATGTTAAATATTGATATTTTCATAATGTTTCCCTCAAACCATAGACATTGGGCTTAAATCCTATCTCTAAAAGTTTTAATGACATTGGCATATTATGTGGATTATCTATATTGATTTTGCATGTGGTTAATGAATGTTCCTTAAGGTGGTTATAGATGTGCAGTTATTGTGCATACTAACATTGTCATGCAGATTTAATATGCTAAGTTGAGGAAGACACCGCTAGCTGGGCATGCACCATAATGTCTAGCAAATGAATCACTCAACTTCAAAGGAGGTCTATGGAAGAAGATTCCTCATGCAACCAAATGTAACCACCTTGTAGTGGAATTTAATGATTGAGTATGCACGAGCATTACCGTTGTGCTAAATTTATGTGTGGACCTGCATGTCTAACCAGATTCCATGCATGCATAACCACCATCACTCCACTTTCTTTGATTTCCTTTAATGGCATCCTCATAGTCATGGAGTTGACTATCTTGTTTAGCTGATAGTATAAATAAAGATTTGATGCTTCTTCCTCAGGAGGTTGCAGGATTTGATATTGTAATTGCAATCTCAAGTTTTCAATAATACAGATACATTACTCTTTTGTACTCATGATTTACAATGAATAAAATAAAGTTATGAGTTCGAGCATCTGAGTTTTCATTAGTTTTAGAGTATACATATCCAAGGGGGCCCACTTGGTGAGTAATCTATCTTCTCAGTTAGTGTTAGTTTAGTATTACTTACTATTTAGTAATTAGTTAGAAATCTGGCACCGATTTTTCCTGCAGCCACTAGAATTCCATTTTGTGACTATTCCTACAGCCAAAGTAGACAAAGTAGTGTCATGTTTGTTGCTTAGATTTTCATTCTTGTTATGCATTTTAGTTTGATGTAGTTTTTGATTAATGATTGGTATTTATGGTATTCCCTTCTAAGTAATTTACTTTGAGCAATGTGTGTTCCTTAGCTGTAGAATAAAATGGCTACTTTGAGTTCCTAGTGCATATACTGTGCTGAACCATTTCAAGTTTACATCCTTGGATTGACAAGTTAAATGCACCTTCATAATGATTAAAATATCTATTCAAGTTAGATGTCCAATCTCTAAATCATGGTTGTAAGGGATTAGTTATTAAATCATTGTAGAAGGCCAACACATAGCCTTAATCTAGCTCTTATCCTTGTTGGCCTCAATATAGTTTTTAGGTTCAATTTGTGAGAGAAGAAAAAAATTACATGTTCCTTGTTATTTGCAAGTATTCTCCTTGTTTGAACACCTTCATTCTTATCACCAATAATATAATCTACAGGTGATCCTTTTGCACACATTTTGTAGGTGCTCTTTCAACTTCTTCTTCTAGCTCTTCCTCTTCATTAGTAGTGTCTTCTTCACAATTTGATTCTTCTTCAAATTTATTTTTATTAGATTTGACATGCTTTATATCCTCATCAATATTGACATTGATGCTTTCCATAATCTTGTGTAGCCTCTTGTTATAGCACTTGTAATATTTTATTTGGGTTAAATATCCTAGAAACATTCCTTCATCACATCTAGAATCAAAGCTTCCCAAGTTTTCATCTTCTCTCTTGATGTAGCATTTTGTTGCCAAAAAATTTGAAGTACTTGAAAGATATTTTTTTTCTATACCATAATTCATAGGGTGTCTTGTCACTATTTTCTCTTATTTGAAATTCTATTTAAAATACACACTGTTGTATGAACTGTCTCTCTCCAAAACATATCTGCTAACTTGGCCTCCTTCAACATTGTTCTGGCCATATCTTTTACTACCCTATTCTTTCTCTCAACTACTCCATTATGTTGTGGAGTTCTTGGTGTAGAATATTGTCTCTTAATTCCATGGTTTTCACAATACTCAATGAATTCACCTGATGTTAATTATTCTCCTCTATCCAATCTTAAGAACTTTATTCTTCTCCCAATATCCTTCTCAACCATCTTCCTAAATATCTTGAACCTTTCGAATGCTTATGACTTATCGTTTAGAAAGGTTACCCATGTAATTCTTGAATATTGATCAATCAACAACATGAAATATCTTTCACCTTTTAGTCCTCTTGTCCTTGTAGGACCACACAAATCAATGTGAACCAATTGTAAGGGTTTTGTGGTTGAATATTCTTTTATTTGAAATTTAACCCTTTTTCTTTCTCTACTGGCATTCTTTGCAAATAGTATTTGCAAGCTTAATTATCTTAAGCATGTATCTTACCAAACCTCTTGCACTTACTTTTACCAAACTATCAAAATTAACATGCCCCATTCTCCTATTCCACAACCAACTCTCATTAGCTTGACCTATCAAATATATCTAACCTTTTACTTCATAGAGATTATAAAGGTTGGAGTCAGTTCTTACTCCTTTTACAATTGTCTTTCCATTTTTTCTTATCTTACATCCTTTTTCAAATTAAATGTGACTTTGTAACCATTGTCACACATCTAACTTACATTTAGCAGGTTGTGCTTCAATCCTTCAACATAAAGGACATCTTTAGTAGCATTTTTACAATCTAGGCCCAATATTCCTTTCCCATAGATCTTTATTGCAGTTTTTCACCCAAACTAACTGAACCTCCTTTACATTTCTTTCTTAAGGATGAACTTTCTCTTATCATCTTTAATATGTTTGGAGCAACCATTATCAATTATCCACATATTTTTCTTGTTTGGTATGGAGTTTCATTTGTTCAAGCATTGATTGTGTGGGATTTTTCTCTTTTTATTTCCATACCTTCTTAGGTTTCTTTTACACTTTTTCTTCCTTCTTCTAAGGAGAATTAAACTCTTTATTTACTCTAGGTGGTGTGTTTTTCCTTTTCTTATTTTGCAAATTTGGTCTTATCAACTTTTTTCTACAATTCCTTGCTATATAACCAAAGTTATTACAATTATAACACATCACATTCATTTCAACTAAAGGAGAAAATAGATTATTTCTTACAAAATTAGTACTCCTTTTAAGAACAACTCTACATTCTCTAGCCCTATGACCAAATTGATTGTATGTATAAAAATACCCATAAAAGTATGAAGAGTACTTGGTCATATAATTTCCTTGAGAAGAATGAGGGAGTCTTCTTTGCATTGGTTTCTTCATATTTCTTACACATGTGAATCCATCAACATCAATTCTTCGTATGTTTTACCTCTTCTTTTGATGATCAAGAGCTGATTGGTTGTTCTTCTTGTTTACAGTGGGTATCTTTTCTTCTTCAACTTTCTTCATCTTAGTAGTCTTCTTCTCCTCCTCAGAGGTGTTCTTTTTGTAGCTTTTCTCATCATTTGTACTTTATTTTTCTCTTGCTCTAAATCTCTCATAAAATTTTGTAGAAGCACAAATAAAGGTCCTCTTTCGTTTCTCAAGAACTAAACCATATTTTTCTTCATTAGATGGATTTTTCATACTTAACAATCCATCAATAATTTTTGAGCCTCCCTACAGTTTCAATAATTTCTCTATTTGTTCTCTATCCTTTTCCAAGTCCTTTCTTAATGTAACTATTTATGCCTCTATCTACATGCAGTTTTCCACTTCGTACTATAGTTTAGATTTGACTAATTCTTAAATCCTTTTCACTCCCTCTAATTGAAGCTTCATGCTCGCCACCAACTAGTTGGATTCATCAAGTTTTTTGATTAGTTTTTTAGTCTCCTTTTGGACAAGTTTCTTTTGATGTTTATTCTCCTTTTTTTAGTTTTTCAATCTCTTCTCTTAGGTCATTAATCTCATCTAGGGCATAGACAAGTTCTTCTTCTAGGTCAAATTTTCCTTCCTCTTCACCTACTTCACCAAGGTTTTCAACCTTTCCATATTTATATCCTTCAAATTCTTTTTCCATGGAAAGGAAATCATTTTCTTTCATCAATCTAGTTCATCCTTTCAACTATCATTGACATCAGATACATCACTATCCTCTTGAATGTACATAATTTTCTTCTTCTAAAATTTCATTCTCTTAGGAAAGTATGGTTTATTCATTTTTCCATCTACTTCCTTTTCAGAGTTATCCTTCTAATTGTAAGGTAATTTGGTAGCAAAATAACCTACTTTACCATAGTCAAAATATTTGAAGGGTAACTTACCTCTATATATTTTGGAGCCTCTTCTTAATCTCTTGATGAAGTTTGCTTCTTCCTCATCAGTATCTTCATGAATGGATGTAGATGTTGAATGAACAAGAAAAATGAGAGGGGGTGAATCAGTTGTATCTAATAAAAACATCAAAAATGCTCAACAGTAATTAGATCCAAATGCATTCAATGAACCCTTATTATGTTAATGTGATTAATCATGAAATGCAAATAATATGAACTGAAATAAAAAACCATAGAAAACATAACACCATATTTACACGGAAAACCCAATGAGGTAAAAACCACGGTGAGGATTAGCTTACAATATAAGTAATTGCAAAACCGGTACAAAAGGGATCACTGCCAGAATAGAACACACTATCCAAAAAGGCTCACAACTAGGGATCACTACCAAAGAAATAAATACAAGAAGATAGAAGAGAAATGTTACACAAAAATCACTTTCTCAATGCAACAAGGAATCCACCACAATGCTCCAACACTTTCACAATCTAGCATGAAAGATTTTGGACACCTTCGGCTCACTACATTTAGGAATCCAATACTTCAAAATTCGCACTACTCTTCTCAAATTTGCATCACACACATCACTTGCATTGAACTCACATCCATATTTCTTCTCTCTTCATTCTCTCTCCCAACTCACAAGAACTCCACTCTTATTTATATCAACCTCAACCTTAAACATCTTCTCCAAGGTCAATATTCTATCTATTATATTTACAAATTCAAATTAGGTTGACACCTAAATATTCCCACGGTGGATAGGAATGAAAGGGGACCAAAAAATCACTTAATTGAGACCCAAAATTAAGTCTCACATGCTACACTACACATTCATTAATACTTGAACATTATTGAATGTATTGTAGACACCAGGTCGATCGTTACCCATGAAAACACATTAAACATTAAGTTCATGCTTCTGAAACTTCCGATACACCTAACCACAAATCCTCTTGACACAAAAAAGAGAACAACACCATTAAATCTCCTTAAAAACCACAAGTCCTGAAAAGCAACTGCAGAAAAATGTGGGGGAAATACATTTCTCCCCAACACCTTTGTACAACATTGCAAAATTAGTTCACATACTAGTAAACATAACTTCCTCTTACCAAAAATTTAGAACCCAAAATTTTGAATATAGCAAACTTTGAAAACCTTGAACAACATATTAAATCTGCATAGGCATAGTATCAATACTAAAGAAACATAGAGCATGATTTAGAGCACACTCTAAACACTTGCACAATATTATTTTCTCTATTTATCAAATTTTCTCAAAAGTACTTGGAAGTCAAGTACCAAAGACATCATCTCACTTCATTACCTCATTCCAACACATCTAAAAAAACTACAAAAAAGATAGCTCCATGTACTCACAACACTTCCTTAATATCTCAACTACACATGCACAACCTACAATAACTTATTTTCCTCTTTTCCAAAATTTTCTCAATATCCTCAAAATTTTCATCATGAAAAAAATCCTTAACACACAATTGACATCAATGGTAATGCCAATTAGTAGACTTCCTATTGAAATCAATGACAACACCATATTTGCAACAATCTCCCCCTTTGTCATTGATGGAAACACATGATGTGAAAAAACCATCAAAGACAACACAACAGTTCTTAACATACATTATTTTTCTCCCCCTGAGTGATTTGACAATATACATAACTTTCTCCATTGATACCTTACACTTTTTTCACATGATGTTTTCTCCCCCTTTGACATCAATGGAAAAGGATAAAAAAATTGCATTATTCTTCCCCTTTGACACTAAACCAATATACCTACTTTTGAATAATACCCTTTAGGATTATACCTAATAAAGATAGCAACTCAATGAAAACACGTGAAACTACCTACTCCCCCTGAGAGGTAGCCACCAACATCATTCTAGATAAGGAATAGATCCAAAGATCAACTAAACTGATGATCTCCATATGCATCTAGTTTAAACAAGGAGGGGAATAACCCCCAACTTCTCCTGAAGATACTCAAAAGTATCCTTAAGAAGAGTCTTAGTAAATATGTTAGCAATTTGATCCTTTGTAGGTACATACTCAAGTTTCACCTCATTCTCCATAACCTTCTCTCTCAAAAAGTGATACCTAATTGATATATGCTTTTTCCTTGAATGCATCACTAGATTCTTTGAAATGTTAATTGCACTTGTATTATCACAAAAGATAGAAATAGGCTCATCAGACAGAACTCGAATATCCTTTAATATCTATCTCCTCGACAACACCTATGTACAACATGATACTATTACAATATACCCAGCCTCTACATTAGACAAACAAATTGAATCCTTCTTACTCAACCATGACGCCAATATAAATCCAATAAAGAATGAACCACCACTTTTACTTTTACTATCATCAATGCAACTAGCCTAATCTAAATTTGTATAAGAACTTAATGTGAAATCAGTATCCTTAGGATACCATAAGCCATAATCCAAATTACCTCAGAGGATATCTAAATATCCTCTTTATTTTTGTAACATATGTTTCTTTAGGATCTTCTTGAAATCTAGCCACAAGATAAACTACATGCATGATATCCAATCTAGTAGCAGTTAGATATATTAGTCCACCAATCATAGATCTATATTTTCTTTGATCAACCTTAGGTGAATCATCATATTTACTCAATTTACAACTAGTCACTATAGGAGTGCATATTGGTTTGCAGTCATCCATTCCAAACTTCTTCAACATCTCTTTGACGTACTTAGACAATGAAATGAAAATCCCTTTATTGGTTTGATTGATTTATAGCCCAAGGAAGAATTCATCTCCCAAAACATTGAAATTTCAAACTCTTTTTGTATCTCTTCAAAAAATTTCTTACACATAGATTCATCACCTCCAAAGATAATATCATCCACATATACAACCACTATCAATATTTTATCTTCCTCAATTTTGAAATAAATATTACTATTTGTTGTGCCTTTACTGAATCCTTGTTGTATCAAATATCTATCCAATCTTGCATACAAAGCTCTAGGAGCTTTCTTCAACCCATATAGTCCCTTCTTCAATTTACATACCACATTCGATTGATCTGATAACTAAAATCCTTTTAGTTTTCCATATAAAATTCTTCTTCCAATTCTCCATTCATAAAAGTAGACTTAGCATCCATCTGATTAACTTTAAAGTCCTTGTATGGTGCAAATGCCAAAAACATTCTGATAGTTTCCATCCTAGCCACAAGAGAAAATGTCTCCTCAAAATCTATTCCTTTCACTTGTTAGTAACCCTTACACACAAGTCTTTCCTTATTCCTTGCCACTTCTCCATTCTCATTCAACTTGTTTCTAAGCACCCTTTTAGTTCCAATTATATTCTTGTTTGTCAATATAGGAACCAATTACCAAGTCTATTTTTTCTCAACTTGCATAAGTTATTCTTTAATTTCCTTCATCCATTGTTCATTCTTGCATGCTTCACTTACTATTTTAGGTTTGAAACTTTAGAAATTAAACACAAATTTACCTCAACTTCAACAACTTTTCTTCTTGTCAATACACCTTTCGTTTTGTATCTAATGATTTTTTCTTGAGAATGATTCTTTTTCACATACTTATGGGTCTTCTTTGGAGCTTCTTCCTCTTCATTCTACACTTCTTCTTCATCATATTTTTCTTCTTCTACTTCTCTGCAATCAAGTTCATCTGACACATATCCATCCACTACAATTGAATTCTGTAAGTTTTCATCAACCTTAACATTTGTAGTTTCAAATATCTTTATTAGCCTTTTTTTGTAACATCTGTAGGATTTGATTTTAGTAGAATATCCAAGGAAGATACCTTCATCATACCTTGCATCAAAATTTCCTAAGTTTTCTTCTTCTCTTTTGATATAACATTTGCATCCAAATACTCTAAAGTACTTCACAGTAGGAATCCTTCCATATCATAACTCATAGGGAGTCTTTGTGTTGTTAGCTTTGGCTTGTACTCTATTAAGTATGTAAACAAAGTATGAATTGCTTCTCTCTAGTAGACTTCTTGTATATTTTCCTCTTTTATCATAGTCCTAGTAGCTTCTTGAATCATCTGGTTTTTCCTTTCAACCACTCCATTTTGCTGAGTTCTAGGGGAAGACAAATTCCTCTTTATTCCATGAACTTCACAAAATATGTTGAAATCATTGGAGGTGAATTCACTACCTCTATCAGACCTCAAAATTTTTATTTTTAGATCCATTTCATTCTCAACCGTAGCTTTATACACCTTGAATTTATCTAGTGCATGATTTTTTTCTATAATAAAAGTAACCTATGTGATTCTAGAATAATCATGAATCAAAAGCATAAAATACCTATCACCTTGTAGACTTGTCTCCCTTGTAGGACCAAAAAGATATGTATGAATTAATTCCAGTAGTTTGGTAGTAGATTGTTCATTTCCCTTGAAACTACTCCTTACTTTCTTTCCAAACTAACAATCCCTACAAACAACATTGATAGGATTTGTGATTCTTGGAAGGTCACCAACTAGATGAAATGAACTAATTCTCACCAAATTATCAAAATTAATATGACACATTCTCTAGTGCCATAACCAATTGTCACTAATCTATGACATAAATTAATGACCATTAGCACCCTTAAGTTGATAAATGTTTCCATTTGTTCTCTTACCAGTAGCAAACACAGTTTCAAGCCCTTTTTTGATCTCACATGTTTCATCCTTAAACACAAGATTATATACCTTGCTACACATTTAAACAACACTCAAAAGGTTATGCCTTAAACCCTTAACATAGTAAACATTATCATTGTTATGCTTTCCACCAAAATTGATTGAACCTTTTCCACAAATCTTAGCTTCTGAATCATCTCCAAATTTAACTAGTCCTCCATTATATTTTTCAAGTTTAACAAACTTAATCTTGTCTCTGGTCATGTGATTAGAGAAGCCACTTTCAACAACTTGGTATTTTTTATCCTTGTTAACATGAAAATTAGAAACCAAAGCACCTTCAACCTTATCCTTCTTCTCTAGAATTCCTTCACACAACTTTCAAAGTTAGTAGAACTAGGTTCTTCTTTTATATCCTAGAACAAGCATTCATTGTCATCAAAGTCTCCATAATCATATTCATCATCAAAAATACTAGAATCTTCTCTAACATAGTAATATTTCTTAATCATCTTTCCTTTATTCTCCTTACTCTTATTGTTTACATCTCTTTTGGAACATCTAGAAGCATAATGACCTATATCACCATAGCTAAAACATTTGAAAGGTAATTTACCTTTGTACTTACTAGTTCCCTTCTTCATTATTATAAAATTAGCTTCCACATCATCAAGATATTCCTCATATGAATCTTCAACCTTTTTCTAATACTCTGGCCTTGAAAGCAGTTTCTACATTTATACCATTTTTCAAACCCTTTTTCCTCATTTCAACAGAAGTTAGTGTACCAATCATCTGATCTCTAGAATAAGTATCAAGATTTTCAATTTACTCAATAACAGATACCTTTTCACTATAAGAATTAGAAAGATATCTAAGAACTTTCTTTACCACTTTAGATTCTTTGAATTGTGCTTACCAACTCATCAACTCTCTGCATGTAGATTTTGATTGGTTCATCTTCAAACATATGCAGGGTCTCAAATTGTGCCTTCAAATTTTACACCTTTGCTTGTTTTAATTTTCCATCTCCTTCATAAATATTTTCTAGCTCATCCCAAACCTCTTTAGAAATCTTCAAACTCATAACTTTTACCAATTCAGTTATTGAAAGACTTCACAATAATAAATCTTGCCTTAGCATTGATATCATATTCCTTGATCTCTGCACATGTACTTGAACCATTTGCAGGTGGATTATATGTAGTCTAATAAGCCTTTTCAACCTCAAATCCATGAGCTGCTAGATATCCTTTCATATTTATCTTCCAAAATGCATAATCTATGCCATCAAATCTAGGGCATTCCAAAAAAACATTTTTCACCATCTCAGATCTACCTCAAGTGGTTAAGCTCTTCTCTAAGCAACCTTGCTCTAATACCAATTTTTGAATGAACAAGACAACTGAGAGGGGGGTGAATTAGTTGTATCTAATCAAAACATCAAAAACCCTCAATAGTAATCAGATCCACATGCATTCAATAAACCCTTACTTTGTTAATGTGATTAATCATGAAATGTGTAACATCTAGAAAATGCAAAAGAATGGTTAAAAGAACAAACTCAATTCATTATAAGCTCTAATGCAATATAATCTAAACAACAGAGAACAAAGGAAAGCTAAAACATAAATAAACTGAACAATCTCACCCAATATCTGCATAATTCAATGTATAACCTTGATTGCCCTTCTCCATTTTTTCATTGTAGTATAATTTCCCTCATATTTATCTTGTGCAAGTATAGCCTATGATAGTGATTTAGAAAAACATCAAAGATTCAAATAATAGATATGCTTCCAAAATTCATAAGATTTCGGGAGAGATTGGAATGATGAAAGATAGATCAATTTATAGAAAACTGATAATTCGAATGATAGGTCAGGATCACAAGATCAACAAACAGTTGAAATTGAAAGATTAGACATGCATTCCGATAATAGTTAGTAGTGACATGAGTGATACAAATTAGAAATAGAAATAAAGATTAAATAAATTATTTAATCTTTGAGTTTGGTATTCGAAAACAGAAGAATAGTCTTTGCATGACAAAGATAAAGATATGATTAAAGCAATTCTTTGTTCGAACACACGCACAAGATTTAATTAATTAAATAGGAATATTTAATTAATACACATGTACATGCAATTGAGTTAGAACCAGATGACTGAATGATATGACAAAGAGATTACTCGAGAAATCCACTCAGACATTAAATCCTGAGTTAACTGAGCGATTAAAATAGATGTCAAGTAAGAGTGAATACTTAGATAATTTGCATAATTATCTAAATATAGAGGAATGTGTTAAAATAGAATTTATGAATTAAATAATTCATTTAATTCAAGATTTGATATTTGAAGAATAATTAAATAAATAAGATTTATTTAATTAAGTGACGAAGGGATTTAAATGAATAATTAAATGAATAAAGGATTTATTTAATTATAGTTGACATATGATAAAGGGGGGAATTAAATAAGAATTTATTTAATTTGACAAGAAGGATAATGTTAATTAGTAACAAAATTAAATAATTAAGATTATTTAATTAATAGAAGAAATGAATACTTTAGAGAATAATTAAATAATTGACATTATTTAATCATGACCATGAAGAATACAAATTATGAAGAATATTGAAGTTACGGGCTTAAACCAGATTTCGGTGTCTACATTTGCCCCTCTTTGATACAATGTCATTTTGGTGTTGTGTCAAAGAAAATGGATCAAAAATATGCCCAAGTAATGCCCCAGTGTAGAATAGGTAAAGGTATGCCCCCTTGAGAAAATTGAAATTTTTTTGGAAATAGTCTCGATTAGTCCATTGGATAGTAAAAAATGTAGTGGAGTCGATAGAATTGAAGTTGGAAGTGTTAGGGACGAGTACAGGTCGATTGAAATTGGAAGTTGATGTGGCCAGTAGAAAGGAATGCCACCAAAACCCTAGGTATAAATAGAAAGTGGGGTAAAAACCCTTTCATTTTTACCCACATAGCTTCAAAATTTGAGATAGATATGCCCATCATTTAGGAAAATCAAGGGCTACTGATGGAAATATGTGAGTAGTGGCACTCAGAGACTTCCTTGTTTCACTTGCCTACTGGAGAGGTGACAGTTACATTGGAGGATGTCTAAAAGATTCTAAGACTTCCTATTAGAGGCACCAAGGTGATATATGATACCTAGGGGGGTTTCGTTAAGATGTGTTGATACTACCCTCATGTTGATATCGGATAGTTAGGCATTGACAACTATGAGATTAGGTGGCATGTACTAGCTCATAGGTGGTATAGTCCTCCCTGACCGTCAAGGTCATGGTTTTCCTGTGGGATGGGGAGAGATGCTAGTGGGTATGTTAGAGCGACAGGAGGTGTATGATTGGGGTCCTTGTCTTTTTGACATGTTATATTTTCATTTGCATGATATAGCCTATCGAGAGGCACAATCTATGAGTTGTGGTACCACACTCTTGATGGTATGGGCGTGGGAACACATTGCCCTCTTTTGTCCACCAGTCACAGTTGATGTGCAACATGGAGCACCATATGCCTTATGTTATGTGGGGGCTAATACCCAGCACCATATGGGAGATACTAGATACTTCAGACATGCCATTGATATCGTGGTATAGTTTACATGGAGACAGTACTTGGGATTTCCAGAGTGGTTAGATGAGGATGATCATTTTCCCTATTGTCGCTAGACACAGTACCTAATTGGGTGGACTATTTCACATGTGCATATTATAGAAAGAAATTTGTTAGATCGTGTGCTATGACAGTTTAGAGAGGTGTAGGATGTGCCTAGGGGACGAGAAGAGTTTGTGAAGTCCTCGCGAGAGATCCCCCTATGGGGTGCAAAGATTCTAGTGGTCACTGCCGAGGTAGATATTGATGCATTGCAGGAAGTTTAGTTGGGATGGAGAGACGGTGTGGCCGATCCAGGTACCACAGAGGCTTATGATCAGTGGTGGGCCATTCACAATTTGATACCCCTTACAAACCTAGATCAGGTTGCATCGATAGAGTGGCGAGGGACAATACTAGGCAGTAGGCATGGTAGAGGAAGAGGTTGGAGAGGTGGAAGTGGTTGTGGCAATGATTGAGATGGTGGTGGAGGTGGTCGGCGAGGTGGCGGGAGAGGGAGGCATGGACTGAGGGGATGAGGGCCACCATTATCACCTATCTATGAGGAGGGATGGGAGGAGGAGGATGTGCACATGCGAGATATTGGTAGAGATGAGAAGCATCCTATAGAGGAGGCCATTCTGGAGGTTCATATAGAGGGAGGTAGATAGAGAGGAGGTAGAGATTGATGCCCTTGGCTTACTTTCTGCCTATGAGGATGATGACGAGGAGTATGATGATAAGGAGTGGGAGATTCAAGATAGGATTTTGGAGGAGTTAGAGGATGAGGATGATGGTGTGGAGAGGGTGAGATAGGTTGACACATGGGCAGTTGATCACAACACTGCTACACTTTGTGCCTAGGTTGCATCTTTGGAGGAGCAGATGAGGGTCATGATGTCCAAGCGAGATGTGTTACAGATGGAGAGGGATAGAGATCAAGCCATAGCTCAGAGGCAGGAGACCAAGCAAAGATTTATAGAGATTAGAGACCTATGTACTATGCCAGTAGCTAGATTTGCTAGAGAGTTAGTCAAAGTCGAGGCGAGGGCCACTTATTACCAAGATTTATATGAGGCATCAATTCCTCTAGATAGATGGGCCTCAAGCTTTTCAGAGGCACGCAGTGAGAGGTCCCAAACTAGGACCCACACCAAGACAATTATCACAGAGGGTGTTGAGTAGCAACGTAGAGATGGTCCATGCAACAGGCCCCATTCAGGTCATAGGTCATCAAGCTCTCAACATCATTCATACACACACTCTAGTCATGACAACAGTGGCAATTCAGGATAGGGACATTTCTTGATATGTACTGAGACATTGTATTATGATCATATAGCCTGCAGGCTTCCATATTTATGATACATTATGACATTGTGATGTGACGCTTTTAAGGGATATATATATGATTTTGGCGGTGATTCTCATGATATGCAGTTCTATTTATTGATTTTGTAGTCATTTATTTATACATGTTATGTTTATATGAGATGCTTATGTGATGTATGATCATATCTTCTTTATGATGTGTTTATACAGCCTATGATGTGATGTATGATCATATCTTCTTTATGATGTGTTTATACAGCCTATGATGTGATGTTGATTCTATGTGATGGTGTATGCATTAATATTTATGATGTCGATGGATGTTATGTATGCAATTTATAGTTATGAGATGCAATATGATGTTATATGTACAATGCTTTCTACATGTGATGTTATACAGATGTAATATGGTGTATGTATTTACATTTTTTATGTACATGTAATGCTTATGATATGTAATCTATGATAAGAAATGTCTATTATGCCATGATGTCCTAGATATGATAAATGCCTAGATGTTTGTATATTTCAAATGTAAGATGTATGTATGATTGATGATGTATGATGATGTTTCTAACATGAATGTGAATGCATAATTATTTATATTTTCGTGTGTCATAGTAATTTGGAATAATGCAAGAAAGAAGAATTGTTAGTGCGGAAAGAAAGACAAAGACATGAGATGGATGTTAGTATTAGCAATTGTCGATGTTTTGATGTATCACTAAAGGATTTAGAGGAGTGATGGATCTCGGGAAAAACCATAGAAAACAAATAAAATTAAAGATAGGTCATGAGATGTCATCAATCCTCTAAATCCTTCATGGGACATCCTTGAGGAAACTAGTAGCATGACTCAAAATCAGATTTAAAATACAGTTGACAGACAACAATCAAAGAAAACATAATTTTGATACATTGTTGCTTCTCTAAATCCTTCACAGGACATCCTTGAGAAAGCTAGTAACAAGATTCCAATCATAAAGTCAAATGAAATGATAAGATAAATAAGGCATAAAGTAAAAAATCCAATAAAATATTTTCCAAAACTTGATCGTTTTTTTTTCATTTGTTTTGATTGATAAAAGGATTGATTGATAGAGCCCGATTTCAGGAGATACACATACTAGATAAGACTTTGAGTTTGGTTTCGATGTTATGATTATCTGTATAAGGCATGAAAAAGCCTGGTTTCAGAAAGACATGTATCATATAAGACGATGAGTCAAATGTCATTGATGTGATAACATGTGTAAGGCTATGTTTGATTATTTGACAATGTCGATATGCAGGAAGGACTCATCTTGTATAAGACATATATTATTTTGTTGATATTGGTATTTAGGAAGTACTCATCCTAAATAAGACATAGGTTGATTGTCTTGATCATTTTTGTTTCTAGGAAGAACACATCCTATAGTAGACATAAGTTGATTTGTTTTGGTTGTTGCTTTGGAAATTTGTTTGATTTGACTTAGAGACATGTTGACATCCCAAATGGCACAGCAACATGCAAACAGAATATTGCTATTCTATTTCTCCTAAAAGAGAAAGATGATCACATGGATATCTTAGCTCCCAAGGTCTATGTAGTTGGTTCTCAATTGCGCTGATGTCCCTCAGTAGTCAATGTAATAGTAATATTCAAGGGGCCTGATAGTGTGAGCTTTTGGATTGTTCTGAGATCAAACATAAACTTAAAACCTATTCTAACTAGGGTTTTAAAGAAACGTAAAAAGATAGATCAGGGTTTTGGAATAGAAAAGAACAATGATTCATCCAACACTAACCAGACTTGTTAGCTTCAAGGAACTGTAAACTAGAACTGAAGAACAAGATTAACTTGTGATTAATATAGAAAGTTGTATTCATTCCGAGTGCTGATTTGATAGCATATTGCAATTCATCTATTTAAATGAAAATATAAAATAACATTTCATTCCTTGAAGACTTCACAAATCAAATGATTAATTCAAGACAAACACCATTTTGAAACACAACATGAAATAAATTTTAATCTGGTTGCTTCTACTGTTGGTGAAACAGATAAGAAACATTTACAAAGCTGGCACAATTACCAGTGTATAGATAATCTATGATTTTAGATTATTTTCATTTACACTAAAGAAACTAAAAGGTACATTAGTCTATTTTGAATCTGAATTTAAATCCTAATCAAGAAGATAGAAGAAACTCCTATTACAAAGAATCAAGAAGCCACTCTATCTCCTTCTGTTAACTTACTAATTCCTAGATTTTCTAACTGTAGAAGTTCCAAAAGTTCTAACCTTTACAAAGAGGCAAGAATGCCTTATATACATAATGTACCCAAAAGAATGCGCTATCCCCCTATATTAGGGTATACAAAATATCTATTTCATTGGTGGGAAGGTCAACTCTAAGATCTTTTTGAGAAGAGTTAATGTTGTATTCAATGAGAAGCCTTGCTATCTGGGTTGGTGATGGCTTGAGCTTAGGAGAAGCCTCTTGATCTTTTTGCAGTTGCAACATTTATTCTTTGTCTTTGTGTCCACCTTGAACTCTACTAGGGTCACCTTGAATGCTCCAGGGCACTTTACCATTAACTCTAATCAACCTCTGCCAATGGTCACTATAGCTATCCCTATGAGTCACAACTTATTCCCCTCGACTTCCTTTCTATTCTGGACTTCTTTGTATGTTGACCATCCTCTGGAAGCACCATCGGGCCTCCTTGCAGATCTGAACACCATCGCTCAAGCCAATCCATCATCATCTGTTCTTAGAAGGAATCCATCTTGCTTGCATTATGTTAGTCTTTTCCACAAGGGTGGTCAATCGGTCAATGTCCCACCTTTGCTCCTTCTGATTGGATGATCACATGCCACGCCAGATTCCTGAGCAGTCAAGAGTAGTCTTCCTTAAATCGCATGTCAGTGAGACACTTATCGTGTCTCCCATATGCGATTTTGTCTTCTAACAGTTATCAGCATAGTGCAGACTAGTCGATGAGACCCTTAGTCAAGTTTCAGAAGTCACACCAAGCTCATTTTATGTTAGGAAAACAATCCTATTTTGGGGAGACCTCACCCCAAACTCCTCTTCTCTTATTGAGCCCATTTTGCATTGGGAAGACCTTATCAGGTTGGCAAGACATCATGCCAAGCTCAGTATCTTTCATCAAGCTTGTTCTGTATTGGCAAGACTCCTTTAATCTCGAGGAGACTTTTCATCGAACCCCTTTATGCTTCTGGTGTCTCCCTGATTTTCTTTTGTTTCAGCATGACCCCCATGAGTCGGTGATACATTGCACCAAGTCCTATATCCTTTGGCGAGCTCATTTCTTTTGGTGGGATCCCTTTTCTTTCTGGAAAACTTATAGCAATATCCCTTCCATGTTTTCGAGACATCATCAGGTCAGTAAGACATCTTACCTAACCCATTCCATTCACTCAGAGTCTCCCCGAGTTCCCTCAGTTTCCCCAAGCTTAGCCTTTTTGACGTGACCTCCTCATGTCGGTGAGACTTCTCACTGAGAGTGTTATCTTTTGGCGATATCCTATCATTTCGGGAAGACATCGCTCGGTCGCCGAGACCTCATAGCAAGCTCAGATCACTACACTGATGCTGCTTTTGTTGCTATGACCCATTGATTCTCTCACCGAAGACCACCGATAGAATCCCCTTTTGATGCCTTGTCAGTGAGACATTGTGGGTTCACTGAGACATCACACCGAAGAAAATATTTCTCCTTGATGTGGAATTTTTTACCGCCAGTCGGCAAGACCCAAAGATTTTTCCAAGACTGTATGCTGAAGAAGATGACTCCTGCCGAAGTGTTTGCTCAATGTGTGGTAGTCAGTGAGACTTTATGAATTTGTCAAGACTTCTTGGTGAAGAGAAAACCCTTCGCCGATGTATGGATCCCTCTGTCGCCAGTTGGTGAGACACGAAGATCTCACCGAGACCTTTCCTCGAAAGAAAATTCTATGCCGATGGGAAGCTCCTAGTCGTTGGGGCTCTGAATGATGTGTTGTCGATAGGCAAGTGCATGTCAACTCCATTCGCTGTGATATCCCTGAGGTCTTGCCGATAGCCAATAGAGACACATACTTAGCAAAATTCATTATAAGTCAGGAAGACTTTAATGACCTCATGGCGATATGACCTATAATGTGGAGTATCCGGACTTGATGAAATCTATAGTGCAATAGGGCTAGATATGGGGAAAATATGCTCATGGTGGGACTTTTCTGGAAACTTTGCGAGTATGGAAAATATGTAACATCATCAAAATTGTGTAGTTCTAACACCCCCTTTGTATCCTTAGCAGACAGAGCCAAGCCACTAGTTGTTAAGAGGTTAGGAAATTCTTGCCAACCTTTGCCTTAGCTGATTTTTCATGACCAACTGGATTGAAGAATGTAAGCTCCCTTGACAAATATCATCCTATATGTGATTTAATCCTACATTCAACAAAGAAAACCACAGTAAAGATCACACAAACAGAAGTTAATTAATCAAAATCATCATTAAAACAAATCCTATGTTAGTAGGGTATCATTAAATCTTCAAACAAAATGATCATACAAATAGTTCGGGTTTCAGGCTGACCCACGGAACCCAAGCCAGGGAGGAATTTCAGAGAATTTTGAGCCAGGTGGATTCCAGCAGAATAAGCATGAAAACATCCATTAGAAACTTAATCCGATCATTATCAATCAAGGAACAACATGTGAGATCTTCAAAATAGCATAAATGAATCATAAAATGCATCATCATTTACTAACCAGTCCTACTTCTCCATACTTTTTCACATTCCATCAAATTCTAGGAAAATCCACGCGGGACGGATTTCTGCAAAGAGAGAAAACAAAATTGGGAAAATCCAGTCCACACAAAATTCCGCGAGGACAAAAAATACCTTAACAACAACACTTAGCCAGAGTTCAAGTGAGATCCAAGAAAATCCGGATAGGGTGGAAAATCCCAAACTCGGGAGAAAACCCGAATTCCAACTGAGGCAGAACCAAACTTTGACAAAACCAGAAGACAAACTCAAGCAGAAAACTAGAAGAACCACCAAGGGGAAAGCAAGTAACCAAAAGCAACATGAAACCAGAAAGAGAAAGGGGGAACCATTTTGCTCCAACTCAAAATGGGGGTGGTTATGCAAGGCATAACAAATGGTGACTCGGCTGGGAAAATGGCTTAACCATTTTCAAGAACCTGAAGGCTTCAGCTATCCAGAACTCCTGGTTCATGAACATTACAACTCCAGTTGGGTCAGTTTTAACAATCAAGGTTGAGCTAGAATCTCAAAATGTAAGCCAACAGTAGCTACTCCCGAATTGATGTGTGTGTACTTGATTGTGCATCACTCTTTTGCAAAGTTTTCTCAATCTTTCGGACAACAATGTGCAAGATTTGAGCTACATGAGTTGATTTTCTTTTAGCTATTGTGTAATGATATCCTAGGCATTGCTCCGCTGCTAGTCAGGCATCCATAGCCCTGATGGAGATACCTCTAGTTTCCTCATATCATTGCTCTACTGTGAGTCAGGAATCCATAGCCCTGGTAGAGATACTAGAATCACCCATTCATATTGAATCCTTTTCGCTTTAGGAAATTTTTTTTTCATAGAGTTTTAGATATTGCATTCAATTTTTTTTTTTAATATGTCAAATGTTTAACATCTAATCTAGGTTGAAAACCACCATGGACCTCATAACAACACTTGGGAGATCAGATTTTTCACTCAAATCGTACACACTATCACCCTAGGACAAATGCACCAATACAAGAGGAGATGATCTTAGTGATTTGTGAAAGATTCAGAGGAGCTAATGAAGGTTACTTACTTTGCAGCTTGTCTTCAAAACTCTCACAACTCTTATTGACAACAAGCATGAAACAAAGAGTTTAGGACAAAATTACCCAATCAGAAAACTTGAAAATACTTAAACCACTTCTCTCCTAGCGACCAAAGTATACTTTAGATAACAAACACCATTCCAAGATGGAGAGAAATAGATCAACCCCAAATAACAAAAAAAAAGGAGAAAACAAACAACAAGACAAAAGGACAGAGGGACCAACAAACAAAAAACTATTTACAAAGGGAAAATTATTTACACAAAGAGCAGTAGCAGATTATTCACATAGACTATTTACAAGCAGAAATTATTTATACAAATGCATCACCCAGAAAAATACAAACTTCATGATTCAAAATAGTGTTTAAGAAACTATCCATTAACAAGCAATGGGACAGGTTCTCCAATTAGAGTACTCAATCTGAAAGCGTTTTCCCCCAGGATCTCAGCAATCTGATAAGGACCTAGCCAGAGTTTGTCAAATTTCTAATGGATACCCTTCTTTTCACTAGCCTTATCCCACAACAATACTAGGTCAGATATCCTAAAAGCCTTGATTTTGGCTCTTTTTTCAAACCAACGTTTGACAATGGCCTGGTGTTTAAAGAATTGTTGCAAGGTGACATCTCTCTCTTCCTCTAATTTCAACAGAGCAACCAATTTGACTTCTATCCTATTGTCACTAGAGTAGAATTTCTGCATGAACTCAAAGATAGGTATTTGTAGATGGATAGGAAAGATAGGCTCTTGGCCATATACTAAGGTGTTTAAAGCAGCCTTAATCCTAGTCCTATCTGCCCATAATGCGAATCTTAGCTGGGTATGCTAGTCTCTAGGGTTATTCTCTAATAGTTTCTTAATTACCCCTAAGAGATTCTTATTGGTTGACTTTGCAACTCCATTTCCTTGTGGGTAATAATTGGAAGAATATTTCAAAACAATTTTCTGATCATATGCCCAGGAAATAAACTCAATAGAAGAAAAATCAGAGCCATTGTCACATACAAGAGCAAAGGGTACCCCAAACCTTATAGTGATGCACTCGGTGAGGAACTTGATCACTACCTCTGTGGTGTTGTTCTTACAGGGTATAGCCTCTGTCCACCTCGTACAATAATCAATAACAGTCAAGATAAACTTGTGTCCCGCAGAAGAATTTAGGTTAATCACCCCAATAAAATCTATTTCCCACTAGGAAAATGGCCTTACCTCATAGACAGGCTGCAATGGCATAGCTACATGGCATTCCTTTGATGCAAAAATTTGACAGGTGTGACATGTCCTCACATGCTGATGGGAATCTTTGAATACAAAGGGCCAATAATAACCAGATCTGAGGATCTGGTGTGCCAAATAATCTGTAGACCCATGACCTGTGCCATGTTTCCCATGGAACTCAGAGATCACATGTTTAGCCTCTTGATGATCAAGGCATCTTAGGTATACTCCTTCAAAATTCCTCCTGTATAGCAACCCTCCTTTGAGCATGTAATGAGAACTCTTCAGTCTCAAGGCTCTCCTTTGAGTTGCATTCATTTCTTCTGGACATCAATTGTTGAGAATAAAGCAAATGATATCAGCATACCATGGGTCCTTAGAGAAAGACTGGGTCATGTATTATTGATAGATGATGCTATCGCCAACATTCACCATGGACTGAGATAAGCCCGTGCCCCTGACTAGCTTCATAAGGTGTATCTCCAAGTTGAATTCTTGCAGGGTGGCCATCCATTTGCCCCTCCTTTCTCCCAAATTACTTTGTATGAGTAGGGACTTCACAGCAGCATCAGAAACTACTGTGACGACTTGGCTCTAGAGGATGTAATGATGGAACTTCTTGACAACCCAAACCAGTGTGAATGCTTGCTTCTCAAGAGGTAGGTATTTGATTTCTGCATTTTTGAATGGAGAGCTCATGAATGCAATTGACCTCTCCTCTTCCTCTCCTTTTCGTTGAGTTAAAACAATCGTGCATGAATGCTCAGAGGCAAAAGAGTAGATATAAAATAGTTTGAGATAGTCGGGGCTGGTGAGCACGGGTGCTTTTGAGATGGATCGCTTGACTTATGAGAATGTTGCCTTTGCTTCCTCAGTCCACTCTAACTTGGCATCTTTCTTCATCATCTCGTTGAGTGGCTTCACGATTTCAACAAAGCCTGTAATGAATTTTCTCACGAAATTGATCTTCCCAAAGAAAGACCTCATTTCTTTCTTGCTTCCTAGATAGGTGATCTTTAGAATGGATTTGACTCGATTTGGGTTGACTGAAATCCCTCTTTCATAAATTATGTGTCCCAACAGTTTCCCTTTAGAAACCCCAAACACACACTTTTTTGGATTCAATGAGACACCATATCTGGTGCACCTCTCAAGAACTTTGGCTAAGTCCGTAGCATGATTCAATCGGTCCTTGGAAAACACTGTCAGGTCATCCATATAGAAAATGATACACTTACTGATTATGTCCTTGAACGCTATGTCCATGGCATGCTGGAAAGTTGCTCCAACATTTATCAGACCGAATGACATCCTCCTATATGTGAATGTTCCCCACTTGGTGGTGAAGGTTGTCTTCATTCTATCTTCACAATCAACCATTACCTGATTGTATTCAGAGTAACCATCTAGGAATGATATCATTTGAGATCCATTGACAGTCTGCAAGACCTCATCCAGTGAAGGAAGTGGATAGTTATCTTTTTTTGAAGCTTTGTTTAGATTTTTGAAGTCGACACACAGCCTGATCTCCCCGTTCTTCTTACGAACTAGGACTAAGTTAGCCACCCAGGTTGAATGGTGCACAGGGAAGATTATCCATGCAGATAGCAGCTTCTGGACTTCCTTAAGGATCAATGGCTCAATCAAAGTGTTGACAGGGCATTGTTTTTGTTGAAAGGGTTTGGCTTCGGGCTTCAGGGGAATAGTATGAGTCATTATAGTAGCATCAAATGTCTTTAATTCTTCATATCCCCAAGCAACTGAAGAAATATCTTTCTTAAGTGTTGCCAATATCTTAGGGTAGACTTTCCCTATGTAGACATTCCTTTCAGGACCAGAATTAGCTAAGTTAACTATTTTGTATTCACCTCCTTTATCTTCAGCTGATATCTTCCCTCGAGCCCTTGGATCCAAATCAAAAATTCTCTCCAAGGCCACCATTCCCTTGGGAATGTTATTAATCTTTAAGTTAAAAAATCCTTTTGTATCACATTCCTTAGGCTTCCAATCCCCTTAATCTCTGTTGGACTCATCAATAATTTGTCCCTCAAAAACATCTGAGCTTGCCAAGAAAGTCAGAATATGTCAGTCATCATCAAAGACTTGAAAGTTCATGATGTTGTGAGGAACTACAGGGGTGGAAATTAGTTCCACTGAGAATTTCTTGAGCTTGGAGCCTTGCATAGGTTCTAGGGTACTTACAACAACAACCAATGAATCAACTATCTAATTTTCTTCTCTAGGGATTAAGTTAATCCCAAAGGCATCAAAGTCTTTGATCAAATTCCATACCCTGTTTCTATATGTTGCCAGCCTTTTATTGTGACATGTATTGGTTGCGCACTTGCCTGATAACTATTTCTGAATCTCCCTTGACCATCAAGGTAGTGACCTTATTCTTATGTGCAAACATCAATCCTCATGCCAGAGCTTCATACTCTGCTACATTGTTTTTGCATCCAAATTGCAACCTGTAAGAAGCAAAGAAGGTTTTCCCTTGAGGGCTGGTTAGTACAATTCCAACACCACTGCCTGTCTTATATTTGGAACCATCAAATGTGAGGGTCCATAGTTGATCACGGGTTGGATTTGATTCTTTTGAAGTTGTTATGGGTGCTTGAGTAGAATGAGCTAGGGGTGGGACTCCTTGATCTTTTACATCACGTGTAAGGAATGGGTATTTGACCAGTTCCTTTGGTATAATTTCCAATTCCTGCACAAATGTATTATGTGACCCATAGTTATCCTATGGACATTCACTCGCATCTCGAGGTTGCTCCTCAAAAACATGTTGATTTGGAAATGTATTTGGGATGGGTTCAATTTGAGAAGGAACCTCAGTTGAAGGCATCCTATCCCTAGTTAGCATGGTTGCTTCTTTAGCTTCAAATGAGAAGAAATCTGCAAGGATCTCAGGGTGACTTGAGCTAGATTTCTCAGCTTGAGCAACATGATTTAAAATGTCAATGTAGGGTTGACATGTCAATTCAGAGTGGTTTTGGTAATGTACCCTACACCAATTAGGGAGTAGGAGACTTTGTAGATCTACACCTTCTCCCAAGACCAGCTGATCTTGTTGCAGCTTTCTGACTAATGCCTGCTGATTTTCATTAATCACAGAGTCAAGAGATTTTGGTATTAGCAACCCTTTAGAGTCAAGAACCGAGAAGGTCAAGATTTATTCTCTTTTGTAAACCCCTATCTCGGTTTCAAAGTAAGCTACCTCATTGGGGAAATCATATTCTGTGATGATATGCTTAAGGCGAGGCTCACTTTTAATCCTAATCTGATTAGGAATCCCTTTTCATGATAGCCACATATGTGAAAAGTCAAGGGAAAGATATCCCCCTAGATTTTTCATGAAATCTCTGCTCAACAACATACCATATGTCTTAGGAATTTCTACCACTTGAATATCTACGTTGGTCAGGATCCTAGGGTCTGATCCTACTTGCACATCTATGTTTCTTAACTCACCTACCAAATTAACTTTCATCTTGTCAAGTTGAATGACCTTCTTATTTGTCTAAATGGGGTTCAATCCCAACTTCTTACATATGGAAAATGACATAACATTTCTTGAAGCCCCTAAATTCAACAGACAATTGTGTAGGTTCTTCCCAGAAATTCTTAAACTTAGGAGAAATGGTGGGGTACCTACCTTATTTCTGTACAAGGCTGCATTCATATCTGCAGCAGGTGCAACCTTGCTTTTTCCTTTTGATTTTTCAGCTTGTTCTAAAGCTTTCAGCACTATCTCCCATTGAGCAGGGCACCACTTTAAGATGTCAAAGAATGAAAAATAAGTTTTTTGTTTTTGCATCTCAGAAACAACATCAAATTCCATATTATAACTTGAATTACTTTTGAAAATGGTAGAGGAATTACCCTTATTATGGAAGTCAGGTGGGCCTTTCGGTGGAGGAGGATTATTATCAGCACTCTGATTTGGTGGCGCTGATGTAGTGAATGGCCCCTTACTTTGATTCCTCAAGAAGTGTCCTCCTTTTGACTGAAAGGCTTGGGAATCATATGAATCTTCTTCTGGTTCATTCACTTCTTGCATTGGGAATGAGGGCTCTTCTTCAAAGATATCATAAGCCATTGCAGTATCCAACGAGTCACCTCCTTTGTTTGAATTCCCCTAGAATGTGTGGGCATCTTCATGTGCCATCTTGACAAATTTCTTCATTTGAGGGCAGTTTACCTCAGAATGGGTCACAGTGTCATGTAACTTGCACCAATTGGTCATGAAGTTGAGGTCGGCCACATTTGCAGTATGTGCTCTTTCCTCATTCGCTTGATAGTTATGAGAAACTCTCCCATTATAGGGTCCTGTATTCCATTGCCTATTGTTATTTGGCCTTTGGTTATACTGTCTGTTTTGGTTTTGGTACCCTTGATTAGAGGATTTCTGGCCTTGATAACCCCTTTGGTTGTAATTGTTATGATTCTGATAGCTACCCTAATTGTTTTGGGAGGGGTTCAATCGAAGCTGAGCCATGTCATTGGTGACTTGGGACAACGTTTTCTTCAAGGTTTCTACCTCATTTGTAAGCTGGACTGCCTTCTCACTTTCCACATTCTTAGTAGCAGGTGGCTGACCACCATGATTTAGTGTTCCAATTTGGTTCTGATGACCATGGGAACTTTGAGGAAGCTGTGATTGTTGAAAGGGATCAAAAGTTTTAGTAGCAAAGAATGGGACAAGAGGCTGAGTTTGCAATTCAGATATAGGCCCATAGTGTGAAGGAGACATTCCTGGAATAGTACTGAATAGAGGAGTTGGGCTATGCATCTGATATCATATTGAAGGGAAACCTCCTCCTAGGCCTCCTTATTGAGAACTGATTTGTTGCTATAGCTTGATAGCTAGATAATAGACTTTGGATAGAGAATCAATATTAGCTAGTTGATAAGTCCTTTGCAAGAACAAGCCAAGCAAGGGGTCTATAACTCTAAAGTAAGCTTGGATGGCACCATTCTCGATGACTAGATAGGGGTCTTGCAATCTCCTATACATTTGCTGGAATCTGGTATTGAATAGGGGCAAGGATTCACATGGCTCTTTCCTGATGGTGGAAAATTGATGATATAAAAGAGTTGGGTCCACATAAACCCTGAACTGGTTGACAAAGGCATTTTCCAAATTTGTTCAAGTCAGAATGGAACCTTGAGGAAGATTAAGGTACCAATTGTATGCCATGTCCCCTAAGGAGTAAGGAAATAACCTATAGACCACATCATGGTGAGCTATTATGTATGTATGTTCTCTTCAACACTCCTTGATTCACCATGAATATACTTGGGGTAGAATTTCTCAAGGTTCTTGGGCATATCATGAAAACCTCTAGGAATAGTCCCTAATGGAGAGGGATTATTCTGAAAGAATGCCATTGGTAGCAATGGTGGTGGGTGAGCCAGTTGTTGTATGGGTTGAACCAACTGTGATCACAAATGAGATGGATTGGATGGTGGTTTAATGGGTACCCATTGGGGTATTGGTGAAAAGCCTAGTGGAGTGAGGGGAGCTAATAAGGGTGGTATGATGGTGGCCCTAGTTTTACGAACCTTGTGTCTTGTTGGGGTCTTGAGTTCTATCAATAGTGATGGATTTTCAGCTAATTGAAGAACTCTGTGGGGCTTCTTTGATGAGAAAAATTGAGTCTTCTCTAGTTTTCTCTTCTAGGCCCTCTTCTAGCACCAGTTCCTGTTGATGTCCCAAATGGCATAGCAACATGCAAACAAAATATTGCTACTTTGTTTCTCTTGAAAGAGAGAGATGATCACATGGATATCTTAGCTCCCAAGGTCTATGTAGTTGGTTCTCAACTATGTTGATATCCCTCAGTGATCAATGTAACAGTAATATTCAAGGGGCCTACTAGTGTGAGCTTTTGGATTGTTCTGAGATCAAACATAAACTTAAACCCTATTCTAACCAGGGTTTTAAAGAAACATAAAAAGATAGATCATGATTTTGGAACAGAAAAGAAAAATGATTCATCCAACACTAACCAGACTTGTTAGCTTCAAAGAACTATAAAATAAAACTAAAGAACAAGATTAACTTGTGATTAACACACATAGTTGTATTCATTCCAAGTGTTGATTTGATAGCAAATTGCAATTCATCTATTTAAACAAAACATAAAATAACATTTCATTCCTTGAAAACTTCACAAATCAAATGATTAATTCAAGACAAACACCATTCTGAAACACAACATGAAATAGATTTTAATATGGTTGCTTCTACTATTGGTGAAACAGATAAGCAACATTTACAAAGCTGGCACAATCACCAATGTACAGATAATCTGTGATTTCAGATTCTTTTCATTTACACTTAAGAAATTGAAAGGTACATTAGTCTATTCTGAATCTAAATCTAAATCCTAATCAAGAAGATAGAAGAAACTCCTATTACAAAAAATCAGGAAGCCACTCTATCTCCTTCTGTTAACTTACTAATTCCTAGATTTTCTAACTAATTCCTAGATTTTCTAACTGTAGCAGTTCCAAAAGTTCTAACCTTTACAAAGAGGCAAGAATGCTTTATATACAGAATGTACCCAAAAGAATGCATTGTCCCCCTATATTAGGGCTTACAAAATATCTATTTTGTTGGTGGGAAGGTCAACTCTCAAATCTTTCTAAGAAGAGTTAATGTTGTATTCAATGAGAAGCCTTGTTGTCTGGGTCGGTGATGGCTTGAGCTTAGGAGAAGCCTCTTGATCCTTTTGCAGTTGCAACATTTATTCTTTGTCTTCATGTCCACCTTGAAATCTGCTAGGGTTTCCTTGAATGCTCCAGGACACTTTACCATTAACTCTTATCAACCTCCACCGATGGTCACTACAACTATCCCTATGAGTCACAGCTTCTTCTTCCCCTTGGCTTCCTTTATGTTCTAGACTTATTTGTATGTTGACCATCCTTTGGAAGCACCATCGGGCCTCCTTGTAGATTTGAACACCGTCACTTGAGCTGATCCATCGTTATTTATTCTCAGAAGGAATCCATCTTGCTTTCATTCTGTTAGACTTTTCCATAGGGGTGGTCAATCGGTCAATGTACCACCTTCGCTCCTAATTGGATGATCACATGCCACACTAGATTCCCGAGTAGTCAAGAGTGGTCTTCCTTAAATTGCATGTTGGTGAGACACTTATCGTGTCTCCCAGATGCGATTTTGTCTTCTAACAGTTATCGACATAGCACAGACTACTTGATGAGACCCTTAGTCAAGCTTCAGAAGTCACATCAAGCTCATTTTATGTTAGGAAAAAAATCTTGTTTTGGGGAGACCTCACCCCAAACTCCTCTTCTCTTACCGAGCCCACTTTGCATCGGGAAGACCCTATCGGGTCGGCAAGACGTCATGTCGAGCTCAGTATCTTTCATTGAGCTCGTTCTGTATCGGTAAGACTCCTTTAATCTCGGGGAGACTTTTCATCAAACCCCTTTATGCTTCTGGTGTCTCCCCTATTTCCTTTTGTTTCGGCGTGACCCCCATGAGTCGGTGAGACATTACACCAAGTCCTATATCCTTCGGTGAGCTCATTTCTTTTGATGGGATCCCTTTTCTTTTAGGCAGACTTATGGCGATATCCCCTACATGTCATTGAGACATCATCGAGTCGGTAAGACATCTTACCAAACCTGTTCCATTCAATCAGAGTCTCTCTGAGTTCCTCTTGTTTCCCTGAGCTTGGCCTTTTCGACGTGACATCCTCATGTCGGTGAGACTTCTCACTGAGAGCATTATCTTTTGGCGATCTCCTATCATTTCGGGAAGACATCGCTCGGTCGCCGAGACCTCATAGAAAGCCCAAATCACTACACCAATGCCACTTTTGTCATTGTGACCCATTGATTCTCTCACCGAAGACCACCGATAGAATCCCCTTTTGATGCCTTGCCGGTGAGACATCGCGGTTTCGCTGAGACATCACACCGAAGAAAATATTTCTCCCCGATGTGGAATTTTTTACCAACAGTCGGCAAGACTCGAAGATTTCGCCAAGACTGTATGCCGAAGAAGATGACTCCCATCGAAGTGTTTGCTCATTGTGTGGTAGTCGGTGAGACTTTATGAATTTTCCAAGACTTCTTGGTCAAGAGAAAACCCTTTGCCGATGTATGGATCCCTCTGCTGCTGGTTGGTGAGACATGAAGATCTCATCGAGACCTTTCCCTGAAAGAAAATTCTATGTTGATGGGAAGCTCCTCATCATCGGGGCTCTAAATGATGTGTTGCCAATAGGCAACTACATGTGAACTCCAGTCGCTGTGACATCCTTGAGGTCTTGCCGATAGGAAACAAAGACACATACTTAGAAAAATACATTATAAGTCAAGGAGACTTTAATGACCTCATGGTGATATGACCTGTAATGTGGAGTATCCAGACTTGATGGAATCTATAGTGCAACAGGGCCAGATATGGGGAAAATATGCTCATGGTGGGACTTTTCTGGAAACTTTGTGAGTATAGACAATATGTAATATCATCAAAATTGTGCAGTTCTAACACCCCCTTTGGATCCTTAGCAGACAGAGCCAAGCCACCAGTCGGCAAGAGGTTAGGAAAGTATTACCGACCTTTGCCTTAGATGCACCCCAACTGAGCTCCCTTGACAAATATCATCTTGTATGTGATTTAATCCTACATTCAACAAACAAAACAATAGTAAAGATCACACACACAGAATTTAATTAATCAAAATCATCATTAAAATGAATCCTATGTTAGTAGGGTACCGCTAAATCTTCGAACAAAATGATCTTACAAATAGTTTGGGTTTTAGGCCGACCCGCGGAACCCAAGCTAGGGAGGAATTTCATAGAATTCCAAGCCAGGAAGATTCCAACAGAATAAGCATGAAAACATCCATTAGAAACTTAATCCGATAATTATCAATCAAGGAACAACATGCGAGATCTTCAAAATAGCATAAATGAATCATAAAATGCATCATCATTTACTAACTAGTCCTACTTCTCCATACTTTTTCAAATTCCATCAAATTCTGGGGAAATCCATGTAGGATGGATTTCTGCGAAGAGAGAAAAAAATTTGGAAAATCCTATCCATGCGAAAATCTGCGAGGACCAAAAATCCCCAAATAACAGTGCTTAGCCGAAGTTTGAGCGAGATATGGGAAAATCCGGATGAGGTGAAAAATCCTGAACTCAGGAGAAAACCAAAATTCCAACTTAGGTAGAACCAAAATTTGACAAAACCAAAAGACAAACTCATGTAGAAAACCAAAAGAACCACCAAGGGGAAAGCAAGTAACAAAAAGAAAAGAGAAACCAGAAAGAGAAAGGGGGACCCATTTTGCTCTAGCTCAAAATGGGGGTGGTTATGCAAGGCATAACAAGACATTGTTGACTTGTTCACTAGATTGATGTGTGACTTGATATGATGTGTTAAAAAATGACCGTGTGTGACGAAAAACCATAAGGGATTAACCTAGTGCAGCCTCGGGGGCTCATCGATTGATGGCGTTGCCTATGTTATACCTGCAGAGACCTCGTAGTTCGACTTGACTTTGACTAACAAGATTGACTAAAAATAGATGACATGTGTGATAGTGAATGTGATGAACCCTAATGGACTGATCTAGTGTAGCCTCGGGGGCTCATCGATTGATGGCCTTGCCTACGTTATACACGTAGAGAACTCGTAGTTCAACATGACCAATGACCTTGTCATATAGACATATGGATTGAGTCATGATTTTATAAAGAAAAACCTAAACAAAATGATGTAATGCCTTGGGGGCACATCAGAAGATGGCCTTGCCTACATCCAGTCGCAGAGGCAACGTAGTTTGACAAACAACAAAGACTGACAAGTACGACTAACTCTGACTCTATTTTTGGATTTTTGACATGTTTTGATTTTTTTGTCTTTTTGAAGTTTTCTGATGTTTTTGTGTTTTCTCGAGTCATTTTTTGATGTTTTTGGATTTTTCTATGGTTTTACATCTTTAACATAGCCAATGTAAGAACCAATATGATGCATGTCAAGTGTTTTCCCCTAGTTGAGTATAAGACCAATTGATTATGGATAGAATAAAATGGGGGATATGAAATGCACTCGATGTCAATCGTTCCAGGTTATGGGAAATACTACCACATATTACGAATGGTATGTACAAGCGATGGATAAGAAAGATAAGTGATATGTAAAGGGATAAGTAGTATGTGTAGGGATAAGGATTATGTACAAGGTAGTGGACTATGTACAAGGATAAGGACTATGTATAGGGATGTTAGATTAGAATGATAGTAGGCAAAGGAGCAGAGTCAACTACACATGGCACATGTTTGCTAGGTTTTCACCATGGTACTTATCCAAAGTGCCACCAAAGTGGTTTTCACTATTGGAAGAATTATTTGTCTTTACTATTTTCTAGATTTTCTATAAAAAAAAAATTTGGTGTTACCAAGACACCTGTTTGCCAGGTTTTCACCTTGGTAACAATTTTTTTTTTTTTTTTCCTAATTAAGACAAGGCTTTCAGAAGCTGTGTAGAACTTCTTCAGATGAAGAATATTGATTGGCAAGGACAAAGGTTCCCCTTCAGGAGTAGAGAGTTAATATGCTCCTGATCCAAAGGCTTCTGTAACAATATATGGTCCTAACCAGTTAGGTTCAAACTTTCCTGGTTTCTCTCTATCTGTTTGATTCTTTGGGTTCTCCATTAAGACTGGGTCACCAATGTCAAAGTTTTTGTTCAAGACCTTCCTGTTATAGCTACAACGAAGGTGATTCTGATATGCTTGGAGATGGTCTAGTGCCTTTTTTCTTCGCTCATCTAGGAATTCTAGCTCATGGAGTCTCGATACTCGGTACTCTTCATCATCAATGTGCCCTTTCAAGGATACCCTCAGGGAAGGAATCTTGACCTCAATAGGAAGAATGGCTTCAAAACCAAATACTAGTGAATATGGAGTGGCACAAGTGGGAGTACAGATACTTGTGCGATAATCCCATAAGGAGGGATTAAGCTATAACTGCCAATCACAGCCAACATCATTAATAGTCTTCTTGAGGATTCTAATGATAGTTTTGTTAGATGCCTCTACTTGGCTGTTACCTTGTGGGTAGTATGGAGTGGAAAAGAGATGTTGAATATGAAATTCATCACAAAGATGGCAGACTTCTTGATTCTTAAATGGGCAGCCATTATCCATGATTATGGACTGAGGGACACCATACCGACAGATGATATAGTTTAGTATAAACTTAGAGATTTGTGTGTTGGTAATGTATGTCATAGGAATAGCCTCAATCCACTTCATAAAGTACTCAGTGGCAGTGATAATGAACTTGCAGCCATTGGATGATGTGGGATGGATCTTACCTATGAGGTCAAGTCCCCATTGGGTGAAGGGCCATGGTGGCGTTATAGGATGAAGCTCCTATGCTGGTGCATGTATCAAGTCTCCATGAACTTGGCATTGGCGACATTTATTTACAAAGACATATGAGTCATTTTCCATAGTAGGCCAATAATAACCTAGTCTCATAATCTTTTTAGCTAAGGTAGGACTGCTAGAATGGGAACCACATATACCCTCATGCACCCCATGCAAGGTAGCTTGTGCTTCATTGGAATCAAGACATCTCCGTAGGGTATTATATAAGGCACATCTATATAGGGTGTCTCTGACAATGGCGTATTCGGCTGACTTGCAAAGGAATGTCCTATGTTGGTTGTTTGACAGGCCAGTGGGTAGATTTCAACATGGAGGTAGTCATAGATTTATTTATACCATGGGGAATCAAGACCAACAATGTCACACACCATCTCATAATCTGGGATATCGTAGGCTAGGACCAAAAGTTGTTCTACCAAGAACTCAAACTCAGGCACGTTGCTAGGAATGTCTAGAAGTGATGCAATTGTAGCCATAGTGTCTACTTCCCTGTTTAAAACATGAGGTATCTGATGAGATTCAACCTTGTCAAAGTACTCCTTAAAGCTATTAGCCATGCAATTGTATGGAGCAAGCTTCTCATCCTTAGTCTCATAATCATCATTTACTTGTCTGATTACTAGTTGAGAATCGCCATATACCTGTAGTTTCTTAATTTTCCACTTGACTGCCATGTGTAACCCTATCACTAGAGCCTCATACTATGCTATGTTGTTAGTACTTGGGAATGCAATCCTAAATGATTTAGGGATGGAATCACCCTGTGGTGTGATTAATAGTATACTAGCCCCTAAGCCATGATTTGTATGTGATCCATCAAAGTACAGTTTCCATGTTGTGTTTGTGTCATTGTGAATATAAATTCATCAGGAAAGTCTGCAACTAATGGGTAATATGCTTGTATTGGTGCGTCAGCTAATTGATCAGCAATAAATTTTTCTTTAATAGCCTTTCTCTCTACATAATGGATATCATACTCACTAAGTATCATAACCCATTTGGCCAGTCGCCCTGTTAATGCTGCCTTGCTGAGAAGATATTTCAAAGGATCTATTTTGGCAATCAGCATTGTTTGATGGTTTAGCATATAGTGCCTTAGTTTTTGAGTAGAAAATACTACCACAAGATAGGCGCATTCAATGGTACTATAGTTGAGCTCATAACCTACCAAAGTCTGACTAATATAATATACTTCCCTTTCATGACCTTCATCATCATTTTGTGGAAGCAATGCTCTGAGTGATGAATGGGTTGCTATAATATAAAGAATCATTCATCGTCCTTCAACAGGTGGCATTAAGACTGGTGGTGTGAGTAGATATTCTTTAATCAGTTGAAAATCCTCTCCGCACCTAACTGTCCATGCAAAGGGTACCCCTTTCTTGAGTAAATGTTGAAAAGGATGTTTCTCATCTGCTAATTAAACTATAAATCTTCCAATGGATTGCAATCTTCCTTGTAATGTCCTTAGCTAATTGAGATTAGTTGGTGGAGGCATGCCTATGATTTCTTTTACCTTGGTTGGATCCACTTCAATGCCTCATCTGGAAATGATATAGCCTAAAATATTTCCTGACTTTACTCCAAACACACATTTCTTGGGATTGAGTCTCACTTTATACTTCTCTAGCCTTTGAAATAACTTGTCAAAACCTGTAATTTTTTTCCCTTGTCTTGGATTTAACTATAAGTTCATTGACATAATCCTCCATAAGAGTGTGTACTAGATCATGAAAAATGGTGGTCATGGCACATTGATAGGTTGCTCCAGCGTTCTTGAATCCAAAGGGCATAACATTCCAACAATATGTTCCCCAAGGACATGTGAAAGTTGTTTTAGGTTGGTATTCAGTTGCAATTCTGATCTAATTATATCCTGAAAATCCATCCATAAGGGACAAAATCTCATACCCTATTGTCATGTCTACTATCATGTCTATGTTAGGAAAAGGGAAGTCATCCTTAGGAAAAGTGTTATTGATATCTCTGAAATCGGTGCAGATGCAGATGCCCCCTGTTGGTTTAGTGACTGGTACAAGATTGGAAATCCAATCTGCATAGTCGATTGATCTAATGAAACCAATGTCTAACAGTTTCTTGAGTTCTTCCTTAAATAGTAGAGCAATCTATGGGTGCATTTTCCTCAATTTATGTTTCACTAGTTTGACACCTAGTTGTAAGGGAAAGTGATGTAGAACAAGTTCAGGATCCAACCCAGGCATGTCTGCATATGACTAGGAAAAATTTATCTGTCTCTGTGTAAAGAAGTTGTGGAATTCTAGTTGCTCTTATGTGGTCAATGATGCTGCAAAATAAACTAGTCAAGGATTCTCTTACGTGCCGATGTTGACTTCTATTGATTCTTCAACGAGCATGGGTCACTTTTCTTGTGCAATGGGGAGAATGTTCAAACCTCCATCCTTAGGTGCCTCAGAGAGGTTTTCACCTTCAGATGTGTCCTTTATTTTTAATTTTTCATTGTCTAGAGGCACCTTTCAGTTTTCACCCAGAGACTCATCCTTTTTATCTTGTTTATTATTTTTCTCATTTTTTCCACTAGAGGGTTGAATAGATTCCCCAAAATATGCTTTTTTGTCCAATTCAATAGTAAAACCAGCCTTATGATCACTGCTAGGTATGCCTTCTCGTAATTCCAAGAACTCAAAAATTTCTTCGTCGTTCTAAAAAATGGCTAAGATGGGTGGGTTTTGTTGATCCCAATCAATGAATTGGGGATAAACTAAGGGCATGTCATCGTTGGAGTTATCAAACTTTAACAGAGTCAAGGTAAAGACTGAGTTGTTCATATGGTCACAAAAGTCTTGTACTAAGTCCTTTTTTCTCTTTGGTTTAGATCTAGGTGGATTGAGAGGTGGGCCTAATTCCAAGGTTTGGTTCTCTAAAA
Source organism: Sequoia sempervirens (assembly GCA_007258455.2). NCBI lineage: Eukaryota > Viridiplantae > Streptophyta > Pinopsida > Cupressales > Cupressaceae > Sequoia > Sequoia sempervirens. Next base: position 281,763,525 of record VDFB02086081.1, on the reverse strand, counting down.
CAGATGTATCAGGTTGCCAAGAGGTAGGATCAAGTAATTCCCAATAGTAATGTTTAAACCATTCCTCTTTTGTCATATTCTTTGGTGGACATGAATTCAATGGATTTGGTGATGATCTCAACATTAAGTCAAGTTCTCCAAATAGCTTATCAAGGTCCATGGAAGAGGTAGAGGATAGGGAATCCCACTCATATTCGTTCGAGTTGGGGGAGTCACAGTGGTGTTGGTCAGATGGTTCGTGAGATGTCTCAATATCTTATGAAGCACTTACTTCCTCGATTAAGGGTGATGTGGTACTAGGAACACCCATCTGAATTAGTTGAAACCCAAGCCCTAAGCCTTTTGGCCACTGAGAAACAAAGATTGGTTCAATCCTCTCATCTTGATTTAAGCCTAAACAACTTTGTCCATTATATCCCTTGCTTTGCATGATTGTGAAACCTTTTCCATATAGATCTATAGGAATGTGAACAAGTGATAGAGGTTCTTCATTATTTTCCCTATACAGCCAGGAGGTAACATCTTTTGTATTTACAGCTTCTTGGCTTAATTATCCCCATTTAGTGAAAGTTGTTGTGGGAGGAATGTGTATAGTGACCATAGATTTCCTCCTATCTAGTGTAGGTAAACCTTATGACTTAGGAGGAATCAAATGGCTAACAAAATAAGATGTCTTCATGTAATATTATCCAAAACCCGTGTCTTGGATCTTGACCCTAGGAGTGACAAGAAATGAAGGTGAAGTGGATGTTCTAGTGAGAGTGGATGGATCAACATAGTGAGATGAATTAGATGATGAAGCCTCCTAGTTTACTGTCACTTGGCATTGGGGTATCTCTTTTACATTGGTGCAATATTGGAATGGATCTGGGTCACCATCTATTGTTATTTCAGTGCCATTATAAGGGAATTTGAGACATTGATGATATGTGGAAGGGACCGCCTTCATGGCATGAATCCATGGTCTACCTAGTAGAAGGTTGTATGGAAGGGTGAGATCCAAGACCTAGAATTTTGTCTCTATTACTGCAGGACCAATTCTGATAGGAAGTGTTACCACCCCCTTTGATTTTCGTTCCTCATCATCATAAGCTTTAATGAAAATACTTTTGGTTGTGTCTACACATGCTTCTGAGAAACCTAATGATTTAATCAGTTTTAAAGTGCACAGATTTAACCCTGCTCCTCCGTCTACCAAAACTCATCTACCTTTGGTGTCATCAACAAGGACTTCAAGATGTAATGGGTCGTTATGATTTGTCTTTTCAATTGTGTAGTCTTGTTAAGAAAATGTGGCATGATGATTATTGGTCAAGTAGCCCATCATTTCCTGGAAACAATTGGCATCGAGATCATTTAGGATAGTGGTGTTTTGTAAAGATTTATCTAAAATGGATCGATGCTCAGGGGAGATATGCAATAGTTCCAAGATTGAGATTTGGGTTGGGGTCTTCCCCAACTAGTCAAGTAGGTTATATTGTGAATTGGAAGGCTGTGATGTTTGCTATGATGGAGGACCTTGGATAGTGATCTTAGTATGACGAGTGTTGACAACACACTCAAGAGTTTTATTAATAGTAATGGTATTGATATTCTCATCGATGGTGTGAAGGTGATTAATGGTTTTTCCAGTATTATAATCATGCTTGATATTTGCATAGTTGGATGACATATTGGTCTTGTTACTCAAACTGGGGACATTTCCTTTCCCATGGTCATGTAGTGGATTAGAAAAGACTTGATGATCAGTGTTTGATGACTTTTTTTTCTATCCACTAACTTCAATAATTATCTTTTCGACAAGATCGCATATGATATTTTTCAGTTGGCAACAATTTTGTAGGTTATGTCCCTTAGTTATGTGATAATCACAAAAGGAATTGTCATCCCACCAAACTAGTTTAAATTGTCTTGGATCATATTGTCTTGGCTCTTCAAGTTGTATAAGATTATGTTGTAATAGTTGTTTGAATACGAACTCGATGGGTTCCTCTAAGGGAGTGAACTCATGTTTTTGAAACCTCTTCTATTGTTGCAAACGTTGAGTATTTTGGATCATGTTGGAAGGTTGATTGATAGCATTAAGTGTGTTGGCCGAAGAATTAGGTCCTTGTAATCTGATGATTGGTCCCACTTGTACAATTTTAGAATCAACTACCCCATCATTGGTGGCATTTTTTGTTCTGAGACCAAAATCTATTTCTGTCATTGGGGGCATTTTGCACTATCGGATTTCTATTGGATGTCGGTGTCTTAAGTTCTCCTTTTTCAATGAGATCCTTTTCTATTATAACCCATTTTTCCACTAGTTCTAAAAAGGATGTACAACAATGTACCCTTAAGTTACCCCTTAGTTTTGCATGAAGGTTTTCCTGGAATATAGTGACTTTTGTTTTTTAGGTATCTCGATAGGACACTGGCTGGCTATAGTCCTCCATCTCTAGAGGAAAGCGATGAAATTTTCACCTTCGTCTTGTGTTGTGTGACACAAGGTTGCTATATTTATCACGTGGTCTATGTTGAAGAAGAATTGCTCAGCAAATTTCTCAGCCAGTTCACCCCAAGATTTGATGCCATAGTCTAGACCTGAAAACCACTCTAGTGCAATTCCTACAAGACTTCTTGGAAATAGTCTCATAAGAAATGTGGGGTCATAAGTGACATCTATGCACATGGTAGAAAATTTCCTTATATGTTCTATCGGATTTCATTTTCCATTGTACTTAAGGAGATTCAGTATGACATACCCATGAGGGAAAGGTGTCATGTACAATGATCTATCAAAGGGAAATGGGCATCTGTCCTTTGTTGAAAAGGATTTCTTAGTTGACACCACCATGCTATCCATTTGTGCTTGTACTGCATGCATTTTTGTTTGCAAGACATCAACCTGGGTTAATGATGTGTTGGGCGGATTATACAAATCTATGTATGTATTATGAAATCCAAGGTCTCGTGATGGGTTTTGATTGAATGTTGGTATTTGATGTGGATTTGGATTCAGAATGTTGGTGAATATTTTCTAGTTCAAAATCTATGTGAATTGGTTTTGACTTGGAATTTTTATGAATGGATTGTGACTACCACTCTAGGAGAATGGATTCTGATTTAGAATTTGTGTGAATTGGTTTTGACTTGGATTCTGTGTGAATGGATTCTGACTACTAATATGAGAGAATGGATTCTGATTCAAAATTTGTGTGAATGGATTCTAACTGCCAATCTGGGAGAATGGATTTTGATTGCCATATTGGAATGAGGGAATGCCTCTTGTTTGTGTAGTCTGTGGTATAGTACTACTGACATGAACACTAGGTATGGTTGTTGATTGTGGTATGGTACCAATGACATGAACACTAGGTATGGTTGTTGACTGTGGTATGTTATTGGTGACATGAACACTAGGTATGGCTATTGACTATGGTATGGTACTGGTGACACTAAGATTTAGTGTAGAAGCTGACATTTTAGATATTTTACTCCTAGCAAGAGGACCGAAGGGAGTGGACAATGATGCCCCTACAGTGAAATTAAATCCTGATGTCATGCCAGATGTACCATATGGAGACGTATGGACTATCATACTCTGTGTAGGTATGCTAGATGGTATGGTTGTATTTACCTGAGGTATAGTAGTTTTGGCAATCATTTTGTTTGTCCTTTGTGTAGGTTGAGCTTGTAAGGTGCTAATATTGAATCTTGTAGGTAAGGTAGCACCTTCAGCTAGCAACTTGGTAGCGCCTTCAGCTAGCAACTTGGCTAAGTATCATTGAAGATCATTTTCTAGGTACTCATCTATAAAAGAGGAAAACTTAGGGTCCTATGCAACAACCTCTATGTCTTCTATTCTAATGTGTCCTTGATTGTCTCTAGTGGTGAATTTTTCTAATAAAGTCATGTGAGGTCTTGTGGAGAATGGATTGATGAATTCATTTGGGTTCGATATCTTTTCTCTCTCTCTTCTCTTAGATCTATTTTCAACCATGTAAGATAAGCTCAATATGCAAAGAATGCAAAACCACGTCTATGGAAAATATGACTCTAGTCTATATTTTTGGGATTTTCTGAATGCAAAATAAGGAATGTTCTAAGATGACGCTAGTCTAAAATGACAATATCTAAAGATGAAAAGTCTAAGCAAGCTTCTAAGGTAATCAATTTTGTAAACCTGAGATGAGGGTACCAACTACCTAAAGCCTAACCAAGGTGTCAATTTAGTTATGTCAAGGAACTAATGTAGGACAAGGATCAAAGATAAGTTTAGTCTCCTAACTAGACTAATGAGCTAGGAGGACTCTCTATAGGACAAAGGATATAATGACAAGAGTAGATTCAATGATAGATTTCGTTGACGCTATTATTTTTCTAGAGTGTAGATGGTGGACCTATTCTGAATTTTGTAAAAGTGACCTTCCTAGAAGTTTAATCTCAAGGAAATATGTACTCAAAGATGAAAGTAAAACTCAGAATCAGGATGACTATAGTAATGACTAAATGATACCTAAAGGATGCAAAATTGAGCAAATTGTTTCAAGTTTCCATCCAAGGACTGCTGTGAAAAGATAGATGAAAGACTGGTATGACTGTGTTGACTAAACTATGACTATAAATTCTAGTTTTTTACTAATCAGACAGATGCATCACTAAATTTCACAGATGTGATTATGTTTCACAGTTGCAGGTTTCTGGTAATCAATTGTGAGTTTCTGGCAAAATTCAGTGTTCGTGTCAGACAGATGCGGTTTAGTTTCTTATAGATGTGACTCGTAATGGAAATTGTGACTCAGACTATAACAGATGTGGTTGTCCTAAACTCTATGCACTGGTAAAAGTTTTGCAATAGTGGCAAATGCATCGTTCTAGACTATAGTTGTGGCTCACCTTGTTAGATGCATCACATAATATCACAAGTGTGGTTTCCTAAAATAGATGCAGTTTCTAAAAGAGAAAATGTGAGCTAATTTGGCAGATGCAACTCTAGGCTAAACAAACGCGACTCAACAGAACAATTGTGACTCTCTAGTGAACAGTTGCGACTTTATTGAAAGTTGCGTGTTTTCAGTGAATGGAGATATAAAACTGACATTGTTTTTCATGATCAAGTTCTAGAAAACAAAGACAATCATAAGACAAAGTGTTTTCAATTTGATTTTGGACTCAAAGAATTTTTAATTTGATAACATACAAGCACATCCTAGGCTATGTAGGACAATATTTACTGAGTTCTCACTTGGGTTTTCCTAGCTACGCTTATTCAAGGTAGATGATTAGTAGCTTGACCCCTCTGGCTCCCCTCCACAGCTCATTAACATCATTCGAGGTAGCCAAGCTACAATACCCATGAACATCCCATGGCATACTTTCATCTCTACACATGAACCATAAGAATATGAGATGGCTTCATAGGTCTGACCTGCTGCACCAGTAAATAGAAGGATTTTGGACACTACAAAAAAAGGTGTTTAATTCAAGAATTCTATTTGTAGGGCATGATCCATGTGGTGAGATTCCACTTTTGAATCCATCTCGTCAGAACCATACATGTGATTCTTGGGCTTTCCCAAAGAATCCATTTTTATATACTGGCTAGAAGTTCCTTGGGTTCAGGGTGCTACCAGTTTGAGCTGTCTTGGGGTAAGTACTTTTTCCCACCAGAACAGGCCCAAGTTCTAGATTTAATAACTATTTCTATTACACCAAGGATCACACAGATGTGCAAGGGGAGAGGATACTTCGATATACCAAATCATCAGGGTAATTACACAATTGTGCTTTCGCACCAAACACAATAGACACTTTTTAATTTTAATCCAAATGAAAGATTTGCTTCACTACCAAACAATCTGTTTCCAAAATTTTAACTAGGGTCTTTGACATGCATTATGTAGAAAGATTCATTAGTAGTTTGATATTGGCCTTCGACTATTGATCTACAAAAACTTCATTAACTCCTCAAGACACACACTGAAAACAAAAGATTAGTGAAAATAAAAACATGAAAGGAAATTGTTAATTGAAATTCTAAACCTAAAAATATACCAGTCGAATGCATCATTTTCTCTGTTAGTTGCAGCTCAGAAAATGACAGATGCTTGATTATTTTTCAAATGCATCATTTTCGATCTCAGATGCGGTCAAGAAAGTCAATTGCATTGTTTTCTATCTTAGATGCGGTCCAGTGTTGTAATTGCATCTTTTCATCAATCAAATGCATCTCTGAATGTCAATTGAGGCATTTCGTCAAACAGATCAATCATTTTGTACAAAAACCTGCAAAAAATGGAATAAAAGTCTACGGATATGCAAAGATGGTGTCTTCACGTTGGGTTCACCAAATGTAACATCTAGAAAATGCAGAAGAAAGGTTAAAAGCACACACTCAATGCGATAAAAGATCTAATGTAATCTAAGCTAAACAACAGAGAACAAAAGAAAGCTAAAACATAAATAAACTAAATAATCTCACCCAATATCTACATAATTCCATGTATAACATCGATTTCCCTTCTCCATTTTGTCATTGTAGTATAATTTCCCTCAAATTTCTCTTGTGCAAGTATAGCCTATGATAGTGATTTAGTAAAAAATTGAAGATTCAAATAGTAGATATGCTTCTAAAATTCATAAGATTTCGGGAGAGATTGGAATGATGAAAGACAAATCAATTTATAGAAAATTGATCATTTGAATGACAAGTCAAGATCGCAAGATCAATGGACGGTTGAGATTGATAGATTAGACACGCATTCTGATAACAGTTAGTAGTGACATGAGTGATACAAATTAGAAATAGAAATAAAGATTAAATAAATGATTTAAGCTTCAAGTTTGGTATTCGAAAACAGAAGAATAATCTTTGCATGACAAAGATAAAGATAGGATTAAAGCAACTCTTTGTTTGAATTCACGCACAAGATTTAATTAATTAAATGGGAATATTTAATTAATATGCATGTACACGCAATTGAGTTAGAACCAGATGACTAAATGATATGACAAAGAGATTACTTGAGAAATCCACTAAGACATTAAATCTTGAGTTAACTGAGTGATTAAAATAGATGTCAAGTAAGAGTGAATACTTAGATAATTTGCACAATTATCTAAATATAGATGAATGCATTAAAATAGAATTTATGAATTAAATAATTCATTTAATTCAAGATTTGATATTTTAAGAATAATTAAATAAATACGATTTATTTAATTGAGAAGGGATTTAAATGAATAATTAAATAAATAAAGGATTTATTTAATTATAGTTGACATATGATAAAGGGGGGAATTAAATAAGAATTTATTTAATTTGACAAGAAGGATAAGGTTAATTAGTAACATAATTAAATAAAAAGTGTTTATTTAATTAATCAGATAGAATAAAGAAATGTGTGAATTAATTAAATAATTAAGATTATTCAATTAATAGAAGAAATTAAGACTTTAGAGAATAATTAAATATTTGACATTATTTAATCATGACCATGAAGAATACAAATTATGAAGAATATTGAAGTCACAGGCTTAAACCAAATTTCGATGTCTACAAAATGCAAATAACAAAAACTAAAATAACAACACCATACAGAACACCATATTTATGTGGAAAACCTAATGAGGTAAAAACCAAAATGAGGATTAGCACACAATATAAGTAATTACAAAACTGATACAAAAGAGATCATTGCCAAAATAGGACACACTATCCAAAAAGGCTCACACCCAGGGCTCATTGCCACAAAAAGAAATACAAGAAGATAGAAGATAAATGTTACATAGATAACACTTTATTAATGCAACAAGGAATCCACCATAATGCTCCAACACTTTTGTAGTCTAGCATGAAATATTTCAGGCACCTTCTTCTCACTGCATTTAAGAATCCAATACTTTGAAATTCACACTGCTCTGCTCAAATTCATATCTAACACATCACTTGCATTGACCTTACATCTATCTTGATTCTCTCTTCATTCTTTCTCCGAACTCACAACAACTCCACTCTTATTTATATCAACATCAACCTTAAACATCTTCTCCAAGGTCGGTATTTTATCTATTATATTTACAAATTCAAATTAGGTCGACACCTAAACATTCCTGCGGTGGATAAGAATGAAAGGAGACCAAAAAAACACTTAAACAAGACCCAAAATTAAGTCTCACATGCCACGCTACACATCCATTAATAGTTGAAATTTTCTAAATGTAGTGTAGACACCAGGTCAGTTATTACTCGTTAAAACACATTAAACATTAAGTACATGATTCTGAAACTTTTGATACACCTAACCATGAATCCTCTTGACACAAACAAGAGAAAAACATCATTAAATCTCCTTCAAAACCACAAGTCTTGAAAAGAAACTTCCAATAAATGTAGAGCAAATACATTTCTCCCTGATACCTCTATACAACACTGCAAAACCAATTCACATACTGGTAAACACAACTTCCTCTTAACAATAATCAAGAACCCAAAATTTTGAATATAGCAACCTCAACATACTAAATCTACATAGGTATAACATCAATATATCTAAAATGTAAAGAACAATCCAGAACACACTTTGAACACTTGCATGATACTATTTTCTCTATTTATCATTTTTTTCTCAAAAGTAGTTGGAAATCAAGTACCAAAGACATCATCTCAGCTTATTACTTCATTCCAACTCATATCTAGACACTACAAAAAAAGATAGATCCATGTACTCACAATACTTTCTCAGCATCTCAGCTACACATACATAACTTGCAACAACCTATTTTCCTCTTTTCCACAATTTTCTGAACATCCTTGACATTTTCATCATGCAACAACTTCCTTAATAGATAGTTGACATCAATGACAATGCCAGCCAGTAGAATTCCTACTAACATCAATGACAACACCTTCATACTTGCAACAACAGACTCTTCCTCTTTTTCTTTCTTGGATGTCTCAATCTTTTCTTTATTGGAAGCCTTGAATGCAATTTCTCTTTTGGATGGTTCAACATTTCCTATCCTCATCACATAGGTAGTGAATATGCCATGCAATTCATCAAGAGTAAGTTTGTCAATTATTTTTTCTTCCTCAACTACTGATATTTTTGGATCATATCTAGATGACATGGATGTTAAAAAAAAATTCACAATGATTGAATCTTTTACTTCTCCAAATCCTTTGATAGAGTTTACAATTTCATCAACTTTGAGAAGATAATCTACAATCTTTTCTTCTTCATTCATTTTGAGACTTTCAAACTTGCCTCTGAGGATCTATAATTTTGTAAGTTTTAACTTGTCATCTCCTTCATAAATTTTTTTCAACTTCTCCTAGACATCATGTGCAGTTTAGCAATGCATAACCTTGACAAACACTAAACTAGACAAACCCAGAAAGAAAAGTATTATTTTCCTTTACATCATTCTCATAATCCTTCTTTCCTACAACATTAGTAGGAGTTGTCGTATGTGGTGTATATCCATCCTTAACAAACATCCAAACATCAAACCCTAAAAATCCCAAATATATCTCCATCATAATACTCTATAAGGCATAATCTAATCCATTAAAATGAGGTGTCTTGATTGTAGAAGAACCTTCTTGACTGGACATTGTGTTCACCTATCCAAGATCTACCTGAGTTGATTAAACTTCTCCTGGGGAACCAAATCTTTGATACCAATTGTTAGAACACAACAATCTATTGAGATTGGGGTGAATTAATATATCACTTAAAATTCAACACTTTTAATACTTTTCTATGTTCTGATTAAATCATAACATGAAGAGAAGTAAACATACATACACACAACTCATAACACAAGATATACATGGAAAACCCAAGATGGAAAAATCCATGGTGAGAATAGTTGTTGGGATCTACTTTCCTAATCTAGCCTCACAATGAATATCTTTCGATTACAATGTTTAAGGTCATCAACCCTAAGGAGACACCAATCCCCTAGTTTTAGGAGCACCTAATCCAATGAAGCACCAACTCCCTACTCTAAGCACCTACCCAAATATCTAATGGAACCTACCAATCATATTTATAAACAAGAAATTATAATTTGTTCCAAGGAACATATTTCAATGTTGCAATCCTATATGCAACTATTCAAATATCTATTGTCGTTAATGCAACTCAACTCTCTACATTGAAACTTCTTTCGTTCTACACCTTCCTCTATTCTGCACCTAGATATAAATATTGATTAAGTTCTACCTTTTGTTTGGGTTCTACTCATCCACTACAACCTTTCCCTTCCCTTTTCTTTTTACTACATTCTTTGTCTGCATCAAAACTTCATAGATACACTCCTCAACACTGTCGCGCCCTTATCTATTAGTGCATTATTTGTCTACCTCAAGAAGCCTAGAATACCTTCAACAATATGCCCTAATTGTAGTATTAATAGTGTCAACAACAACATAAAAATCTAATTTTTCACTTTTGTATATCTCACATTGTCTTGAATAAATTTCCTCGAGATTAGTGCATAAACATATGGTCCCTCTGCTAGGGTTTTCTTAATCTCATATCTTCATCGAGCCACACACATTCAACATTATATTTAGGTTCATTGAATTTTCTAAGTATAACATCCTACAAAACCCTAAACCATGATATTGCAATTAATGCAATATCCATGTATATTCAATCTAATCTTTTTTTAATTACATTTGCATTCTAGACTACCAGTCTTCACATTTTGTCACCAATCACGTATGTCACTGAATTTGGTGAACCAATTAAATTCATTTATAGTTTTGGTTCATAGTTGAAACCCTTGTTCACATAGAAATAGCCATTAAGAATCTTCAATTTTAAACATGAGCCATTGATCTATCTTTTCATGCCATGATCCATTGATCCTCATTCACTGCTCAACTTTAAAACACAACCGTTGGATAAAAGTCCTAATATTCATCATTGATCTTTGTCTCATACACTACGCTTAGTTCATGGTCCCACCATGACATGTGTCACAAGCCCACTATTTCTCAATGGGTTGGAAAGCTAATGTCATCTGTCACCTGCATCATCACACAACAATTCACAACACTGATGTGAGTTGTCTTATCGAGAAATAAAGCATTGCCACCTATCACTATTCATCATCATCCACATCCATCACCCATCACTTTATCTATTGCCACTATATACTTGTCATCATGCAGTGATATTGTAGGGCAAGATGGAGATAATTGAAGAATCAAGTCATGGGAAGCTCAGTACCCTTTTCTATCATCTCTTTGTCATTTCTAGAATAGTTCATTTTGGATAGTTTCCTTTCAAGTATTTTATTTTCTTCAATTTTAGTACTTTCTATCAAACAACAAGATATAACCAATCAGATAGTTAGTAGGTTCATAGTGTTTTCCATTTGCTTCCTAGACCTTTGTCCGTACAGGTTGTCAGTGCATCCCTGAGACACTAGTGTGTCACACTAGAGTCTTATATTTGCATTGCCATCCTTAGACAGTGAGTTGTCTAAGCACCAAATTGAAACTCTTGTAGTTGGCTCTTCTAATTCTGTAAACACCTAGTTTAGCATGAGGAAAGTGGTGCATTGCTTGCCCTTCCTTTTTAGCCTCAATATTTTGTCTTTCCAAACTTGTCTAGTCAACCCAAGGTCTTTTAGGGTAGTCTATTCCTCGGGAATCTTCCATAACCTAGAGTCCCAAGGGTGACAAATCCCCCTAGTCTACATTTTTGGTGAACCCGACGTGAAAGTCTTCATTTTTTTTATTTATGTCAAGAAATATTCTCTCATGTATAGAGTGTGTTGTAGACTTGTGTTTTGCAAAGCTTTATGAGATTTACAACTCATTCTACAATCTCTAGGCTCGTTGTTAGAAGAATCAAGTGAAATATAGAGATGGATCTTAAGAAGGTCACTACACATCCCTCTTTTGAAGATTTAGTCTCTGGAACAAACACGAGTTTTTATAGCCCCTTTGGGGAAAACCCTCATATTCCTACTCATCTTGCTTCTCCTTTTGCTTCATATATGGAGGAATATGAGGCTCTTTAGGTTCCCATAGACCATCTTCTAGCCCTAAATAGGAGGATTTCAAAGTTTAGGGAGTATTTAGGAAAATAAAGAATTACGTCTAAGGTTGCTAAGGTTGTTAATGAATTGAGAATTATGTTGGATAAGGACTGGGTGGGTCTAGAATTTATTTGGGGCCTTGTTAATATAGTGTACACTCATGTCCCATCATACAACCCTAGGTCAGGCATTCCCAAAGACCTTAGGTCTAAGACCATTGAGAGATAGATAGAAATCTTGATGCCCAAGGTGTTTGTGTACATGGAAGAGACTGGCCCATCCATCAACACCACCATTGTTCCTCAGTTGCCTCCATCATTCAACTCTGCCATCTGTAATGTACTTGGTGGTAGTTCTAGAACCCATGCTAGTCCTAGTGGTAGGGTCTCTATTGGAATGGGGGTGGGTGGCTCTAGTAGCTCCAATGGTAGTTCCACTAGTCCTATCTCATCTTCTGACCCTGTCTTGAATGCCTTTTTGTAGAACATGGGTCAAATGTAGAACAAGCTAGAAAACTTGTCCAATGCTACTTCACAGCCTATCTTTCAACCCTTCTTTCATCATATTCCTTTATTGATAGCTATTATAAACACCCATATCCCTCAAGGGATGGAATTTGAAAAATATGATGGTAAAGGGGATCCTCAAATGCACGTTTTATCATTTAACGCCATGTGCACTAAATTATTCCATCACAATGCTCTAATGGATAAGTTGTTTTCAAGGTCTCTTAAGGATACTGCTCTTGAGTGGTACTATTCCTTACCAAATAATTCTATCTTTTCATTTGATTAGTTGGTAAATCAGTTTCCTTGATAGTTCCAAGCTGATATCAAACCAAAGAATACCTTTTTGGATATCATCTGATGTAAGCAAGGGGATAATGAGAAGATAACTAATTTTATCGCTTATTATCAATAATTTTTCTCACAATTCTCTTATCCTTTGTTTGACTCAAATGTTTAAAAGTTCTTCATCAAAAACCTATAGAGGCCTTGGCAAGAAAATTTTTTCCTTAATGAAGTATCCCTCTTTTTCACATGTATGTGGTGTTGTGAGAATACCAACAAATGGTTGCACATTTTAGGGGATCTTTCCCATGCTCCAATTCAAATGGTTGATCTTTAGTGTCATTGTTTGGTAAAAATAAGGTTATTACAAACATGGTCTCTATGTCTAACAAGAATGTCTTGAAGCACAACTGGTGTTTTACAAAGCTATCAAAGTCTTACACTTTTATGTTAAAAATGTTATTAAAAGACAAATTCCTAACATTACTAGACTCCCAACCTCTTACCAAGACCTATCTTGATTGGTATGATGAGGAACAATTCTGCCAGTACCACTTAGTACATGGACATGATACTAAAAGATGTGTGTGCCTATTTCATGAGATCAAAGACTGCATCAATCATGATACCATCCATCTTGATGGGAAAAAGTAAAATTCTGACAATTTTGTAGCAAAGGCTAACAATGAAATGTAAATATATACTGACCCATTTCCATCTCATTCTATAAACATAATTATTGAACCTTTTACTTCATCTAAGTCCTTTGAGTTTTTCCCATTTGGATATGTGAATATCATCTCATCCTCATGTATTCCTCCTACACAGTCTACAAGTGTATCATCTAACATAAAATTTACCTCATAGGACTTACCTCTAAATAAGGAGCCTTCTCCCTTATACATTCCCATTCAAATAAAAAATAAAAATTTTGACTAGTGTCTTAGTTGATCTGATGAGCCGAGTGAATATTATAATTGAATAAGCTCTATTTATAAACACTTTACATAGGGAGGAACACAAAGAATCGAAGGCTACTATTTGTACACGTGATGGAATCTCAGTCCCTCCTCTTGGATCTATCTTTCCTCAATCTTGGTAGGACCCAAGGTCGTTGATACATCCTTTGTCATAATCCTAGATTCAGACCTATTCAAATTGAGGCTAGGCATCCCCTCACTAGTCTACATGAATGAAATCACTTCAGTAGTTCATAAGTGTCAAATTCTTGCATGAGGGACTTGTGTATCTAGTGCATGACACTGGTTATAAACCATAGGTGTCACATGGGGACTTTTCATTGGACCACTTTTGGCCCACTCTAGTCAAACATCTCCCTCCTAGGGGAGATTTTATATATCATGCTTATGTCAAGTATAAGACTAGGGGAAAGGCACCAAAAGTGAGCTATCTACTATCTCCCTATGCTATCTCCATGAAAGGATCCATGATTGCAAAGTAGCAAGCTACCTTGTCCTCCTGGAAAAAGGGGAAGGGGAAGCTTGATTGGGCCCAAGGGCCTTCCTCTTCTATGTCCTCCACTCCATTTGCTTCTGCTTCCTACCCTATTGTGGCATCTTCAACTCCTTCTCCCATGCCTCACATGGGAATCCTAATGGTGCCCACTTGGTGAAAATATAAGCATCAAGTTTTTGAACTCCTTATCTTTCCCATGGTTCCTATGTCTTGGCATATGCATCCTTCTATTACTCTTCCTCCTACCTCTCTAGCAGTGAATGGGAAGAGGATTGATTTTGAGGAACTTGCGTCTACTTCTCCACCTACTATTATCTCTACTCTTGAGTAGTCCACTTTCGGGGAATCTTGCTCACACCTAATGATCTTCCTCTTCTATGTCCTCTACTTTGTTCACTTATGCTTCCTACCATGTTGTGGCATCTTTAGCTCCTACTCCCATGCCTCACATGGGGAGCCCGATGGTGCCTGCTTGGTGAAAATCTAAGCATCAAGTTTTTGAACTCCCTATCTTTCCCATGGTTCTTATGTTTTGGCCTCTACGACCTTCTATCACTCTTCCTCTTGCCCCTCTAGCAATGAATGGGAATAGGGCTAGTTTCAAGGAACTTATTTCTACTTCTCCACTTGTTGTTATCTCTACTCTTTTGCTCCCTACTCCTACCCCTATCTAGGACGTTGTCCTTCCATCAACCATGGTTGTGGAGGACACCCCTATGGTAGAACAAGAATCTCCCATTTCTTCTCAGGCTACAACTTCTAGTTCCTAGAGTTGACGTAATTGACTTGCACATGAGTGAAAGCATAGGAGAAAATATCTAGTTATAGAACAAGTTACCTCATAGAATACAAAGGGGGAGCCAACATCTCCTATTTCTACATCTTCTTATGTTATGTCACTTCGTTTTGCTCCTTCTACCTCAATTCCAATCACCTCTATTATGCTTCTAGCTCCTCCAATGGGTGTTGATGATCCTCACTCCAAAAGGCTACATGTCTTCATCACTCCTATGGATCCTCCTCTTTTAATGTCCCTCTCAAACATCCCTCCCTTTTCCCAACCCATAGAAATTTCAAACACAATGGTAGTGTTTGTTGCAGCTCTGTCTTCTCCCACCTTCACCTCCACTTCTTCTATGGGGATCCAACATCCTCCACTGAAGTGTAAGCTAGAGGATGAACTCACTTCAATTTTTGTTCAGAAGAAGGGTTCACCTTCTTTAGGAGCTAGTCATATTTTGTCTTGCGTCATCCTTGTGATGAAGGTGACCCCTACGTCCCCTGAGTTTTTCACTGCCCCTCTTGATGAGTTTGGAAATGGATCTTGGCACCTCCTTCTTCTCCCACCTAGTTAACACATGGCACTCTGATGAGGTGCATGTTTAACTCAATGAATGATATCCAATCTCTTTCCTCAATCTTTGCGAGATCGATGACCTTTACCTCACAAGATCTCAGTGAAGAAGACCTTGAGGGGCCTTCTTCCTTGGCCCTTATTGCTAGAGATTCAAAGGGTACATCCCTCACTATCCCACCCTTCCAATCTCATCCTCTCCCCCCTATAATGATCTAGATTGGGAGCAAGATGACCTGCCGGTCGATGAGGAGTAGGGTGGTACCTCTTCTTTATTTGTAGAATAGATTGTTTTGTGTGTTTTTGTTCCCCTATGCTTGTTTTTATGTGTTTTTTATCCTACCTAGAGGACCCTTTCTACCCTTGTCGGTGCTTAGATACAGGCCTGGAAAATTTATCATAAACTTATTCTATGTGTATCATCATTCTTCTATATGTTGTAAATTTTCTTTTTGACAATTGGGGATGATGCAATGTGTTGCAAACATTTAGGCCCTCTTCCATGTTGACCAAATTTTTGTTTTTATTTTGTCTCCATGTGCTCTTCTTCATGATCTAGGGACTTTAGGGATTGAAGATATTTTGTTCATACATCATGTGGCACCTATTTATATATATATGAATAGATCTAACCCAAAAATCTTAGATCCCCCTATCTCTCATTTTCTTTGTCTTTGTTTGTCTCTCTCTACTTACTTCATGATGTTGTGGTTCTTATGTGTTGTCCCTTGTGTCTGTGAAAACATTCCATTATTATATATTTTCATGTCTTGTAGGCTGTAATATCTCTACCTCTTATTTCTCTCCTTAGGATGCTGCACGCTCCTTTATGTAGCACACACCATCCTAAGGGGGGATACCATGCTTTTTTTATTCTCAATAAGGTGAATTATGTGGCCAAAGAATCGCTTATTAAAAAAAATTTATTTTCAAAATGATGCATTCCTTAACAAGGACCCCTTAGTGAAAATTTTCTTTCAGAAACAAACTTGTAGTGAAAGAATCTAAAAAAATTCATTTGAAAAAGGAGTAATTTTTCTAATAAAGAAATTTGAAAATTTTCCTTTGAGAAGGAGCATTCTTTCTAGCAGATTCCTTGATTAAAGATATCTTTCAAAAGGATTCCCTGATGATAGAGTCACTTGGAAAAAAAATTCATGTCTTTCAAATTAGAGTGTCCCTTTGAGTGGGCCTCTTGTTGTCTTGAAGGGTTCCCAAAGGGACCCCTTTGGAAACTTCTCCTTCAATTGCATGCTCTATGATTTGTCTGTCTATTTTAGATTTTTCACCTAACATGCCTTGTCTATAGCTTAACATGTCACTCTGCAGGATTGAGAACCTATAAATCAACTTTAAAATCAAGCTTTCCTAGTAGGATTGAGCACCTTTCCAAGCTTTTCTTATAGGACTGAGAATCTATAAGTCTCTTTCATATCAAATTCTATAGGAACGAGAACCTATATAAGCCTTTCATGTCAAGCCCTACAAGATTGAGAACCTATAGCACATCATTTGCAAGATCGAGAACTTGTAAAGTTGACATCAAACTCCACAGGACTAAGAACCTATGGAGCCATCTATCTCTCTTTCATGGTAAGGTTTCCCTATGGGACAGAGAACCTGTGGATCTACCTCCTTTATGTCTAGGTGCGTCAAATCAAAGATCTACTCCCTCGATGGTTAAGGTATATTCTTTTCAATCTCTTTCTACTTTACCTCACATCTGCACTGATATGCATGCTTGCTAAAGTGGGGTAAAAATGTAATGGCACAAATTTGCACCCTAGAAAAAATTCCCATTTAATTTCCCCTACCTTAGAAAATATAAACTCGATGATGTAAAAGCCACCGTTGCCACCTTGTCCCTTCCACCTATCTATTTCTTTTTGTATCTGTGAAGGAATTTTTGTTGAGGATGCACATGCATCACGCAGATGTCTACATGCCGCACTACCATCCTAACAAGATTCTTGCCCCTAGGATCTATAGTAATGTTACATTTTCCATTGGTTGTGAATAGTAACATTCCCTGCCTCCCTTGACCAATGAAATTTGACCTCTTGCCTCCATTTTTCCAATTCAAACTCAATTCATTCCAATTTATTTCATTCTAGCATGCTCTCTCTCACATTCTAACACTTAACTCTCTCATTCTCTCATTCTCACACTCTTGCTTCACTCTACACCATTGTTCTTATTTCTCTAAGCTCCTCATTTAGTTCCAACAATGTACTCTCATTGTAACACCACTCTCATTGCAAGATCATCAAGCTTCATCTTCTCTATGTGGTGGTGTCACTCTATTCCTTTTGCTATTGGATTTGAGATATCGTAGTTGGGAAGGTAACTTTGTGTATTTCTATTTGGTTGCATCATAATGTTTATGCATAAAATTTCAATTGTCTTTTCTTTCTATCTAGTTGCAATACTTCCTTTCTACTTTATTTATCAATTTCCATATCTTGTGGCAACTTGGTTGTCTATGGAGGTGGGAACACCAAAATGGGGGTTTGATTGAGGTAGGCCTCAAACACAACCCAACATTTTTCTCATTTTCTTATGTGGCACCTATGTGCAGGATCATGATGGGCCAAAAAGTGGTGATATGATGGGTATGTGGCTGGTGACTTTTTTTTTACCCAAACTTGATGAAATGAAAAAGGGTTTTTAAAGGAGATTCTCAGCTTTCCACCAATATAAATTATGCTTTACTTTGAATTTAATAAATTATTATTATTCATTTTCTATTTGAATTACAATTAAATTCTTCATTGATAGGCTGATTGAAAAACATCTATAGCTTTCAAATGGTATCATATTTTTTGAATCCAAAACATGTGTCAAATTCTATGCTTCACATACTATAGGATTAAAAAAATTAATTTCATGAAGTTTTGACCAAGTTAAGGTGGTCAGACATACGAGTTTTTATATTTTTAAAAATTGTAATAAAAAATTCATAATTAATTATTTTCTTGGAGAAAAATTACAAAAAAATATGCATCACATCGGGACATGAGTTCTCTACTTTTATCTAAAATCTTATAAAAAAATATTATCATTTTATTGTGGTTAGGTTGGTTAGACAAAAACCTTCTTATTTTTTCCCTGAAATTTAAGTACTACTACATTGAAATTTAAAATTTTCACCAAATAGATTTTTTTAAAATAAACCTATTAGTTTAGAAACTACATTCAATTTGCTACAGATTATATTCTTACATATTTTTGAAATAATATAGATAACTTATTCAATTTTTTATGTCAAGTATCCTAACTCTGATTTTTCTAAATTTTTCACCACTTAAGGGCCTATTTTCTCCATGATGATCCTACACATACCCATGTGTAGGCACATTCAAGTGGATCTAATTGAAGAATCAAGTCATGGGAAGCATGGTACCCTTTTCTATCCTCTATCATTTCTAGAATAGTTCATTTCAGATAGTTTCATTTCAAGTATTTTGTTTTCTGCACTTTTGATACTTTTTGTCAAATAGAAATATATAGCTAATCATATAGTTAGTAGGCTCATAGTGTTTTCCATTTGATTCCTGAAACTATATCCATACAGGACACCAGCACATCCCTAAGACACCAATGTAACATGTTGCAATTCAAGATTTACGTTGTCGTCCTTAGACAGTGAATTGTTTGGCTAGCAGATCAAAAATCCTATATGATAACTCTTTTAATTCTATAAAAACCTAGTTTATCAAGATGAAAGTGGTGCACTACTTGCCCTTCCATTCTAGTCTTAGTCTTTTGTCTTTCCAAACCTATCTAGTCAACCCAAGGTAGTTTAGGGTAGCCTATTCCTTGGGACTCTTATGTGACTTGGAGTACCAAGCATAGAAAATCCCCCTATTCTACAACTACATTCCTCACAAAGTTTTAAGGGGGTAACTCCTTTCCAAGCTTGGACTAGTTGAAAGATCTCAATTAAGCACTTTTGAGTGTTTAGCTCTACTACATGGGCCAACATTCCAATACAGAACTGCAATGCTATGGATCTATAGAGTAAGCCTTGCATATTTGTTGGATACCCAAATGATGTCAAAGGCTACATGATTCTCCATCCTACCACACATGAGTTTTTCATTGAGAGGATTACTCATTTTGAGGAGAGTCCTAGTTATTCTCTTGACACTTCTCCTACCACCATCATATTGGAGTCCTTGCATCATGATAATAGTTATTTAAAGGATCATAATCCTTCAAATCTTGATTAGGATTATTCTTCCTCCACTTCAAATGATGATAATGATAATGAGGACACACATAGTTCATCTTCAAAGGATGATGATTCTCCTCCTTCTCTTGTCGTAAGGCCTCTTTAGGCTCAACAAAAAATACAATCAATAGTGGATTTTGTAGGAGATCCTTTAGATCACATAAGAGAAATATCACAATTTCAAGAGGCTCCAATATCTTCCTCATATATTCTAATCCACAATCCTTTCAAGAAGCTTCTGGTGTCCTTGTGTGGGATGCAATGATGTAGGAAGAGTTTAGTTCCTTGGAGAGGAACCACACTTGGGATCTTGTCCTTCCTAAGAGAAGGAAAGTTGTTTGAAGCAAATGGGTCTATGAAACAAAATTTGTAGTAGATCAGTTGGTTGACATGCATAAGGCTCACTTGATTTCCAAAGGATTCTCCCAATTTCTCAAGATTGATTACTTTGAGACTTTAGCACCAATCACCAAAACATATTCCATCCAACTTTTCCTTTCTATCACTACAACACAGATGGGATGTTCATCAACTAGATGTGAAGATTTTATTTCTACATGGTGATCTTTAGGAGGATATATGCATGGAGCAACCATAGGGGTTTGTTTGGGATCCTTCACTTGTGTTTCATCTTCAAAAGTCTCTCTATGGCCTCAAACATGCCCCTCAAGCTTGGTATGCCAAGATGGAATCCTTCCTTCTAAAATTTTGGTTCACTTGATTCATTTTGACCCTAATGTCTACATTTTTTAGTAGGATGATACTCAAACCTTCCTAGTTCTCTATGTCAATGACTTGTTGATCACAAGAAGTCACTTATCCACCATTCAAGCAATAAAAATTTCCCTTCATGATTAGTTTTTAATGGCTGACTTGGGCTTCTTGCACTATTTATTGGGGATTGAGATCACTCAATATTCCTCAGGTACCTCTCTTACATAGTCTAAGTACACAGTTGATATGCTCTAGAGGTTTTACATGGCTAACTATAAGCCTGTACCAACTCCATTTTTTTCAAGGTTCAAACTTGAGACTAAGTGTTCTTCGCCCTTGGTTGATGGAACTTTATATCAATAGCTTGTTTTTAGTCCCATCTATCTAACTCAAATGAGGCTTGACATTTCATATGTTTTAGGCATGGTCTCTCTACTCATGTAGGAGCCACAAGAGCTACACTAGAAAGAAACTAAGTAGATTCTTCACTTCTTCAAGGGTACTCACAACTATGGGGTTCACTATATAGTGGGAATGGATTTTTACTTGGTCGAAATACTGATTTAGATTGGGTGGGTGATTCTGAGGATCACAAGTCTACTTTAGGGTATTGCTTCTCCCTTGGTTCTAGTCTAGTTTGTTAGTCGAGCAAGAAGAAATTTTCTATTACTCTTTCATCTATAGAGGCTAAGTATTTAAGGAGAAGTCAATGCTACTATTGAGATGATATGGATTTAGAATATTCTCATTGAGTTTGGCATTCACTTCCAGAGGCCCATAGTCATCTTTTGGGACAACCAGAGTGTGATTTAGGTCTCTTGCAATTCGATCCATCATCAACATACCAAGCACATTGAGATCGACATGCACTACATTTGGGAGTTGATTCATTTAGATATTATTGATCTCAAGTACTATCTGACATCAAATCAAACTATAGACATATTCAACAAACCCTTCACTAAGAGCAAGTTCCTTCATTTTTGAGCTTTTCATGGGGTGCAGTTGGTATCCTCTTTGAGGGGGATACTTAGTCCTTCTCTTTTTCTCTCTATTATAGAGGTGTTCTCTCTCTATTTATGGGGGGATTCTTCTTCTTTGGGGTAAATTTGATATGTACATAGGTACCTAACATGGCCTCATTTTCCAAAACCCATCATATTTTACATCCTCCTAAGCTATTCTTAAGGGGGGTGTTGGTGTAGGTTTTTATTTCCTAGTGGTTTGATTTATTTTCTTCGTCATAGTTTTTCCTACACTTTTATTAATCTTTCTTAAGATAATAAATTGAATTTATTATTTAATAACTATAAGATAAGTGATGTGGTGTCTCCTTCCTTAAAGGGTGGAACACTCCAATTTTGGTGGAATCCTCCAATGTTTTTAGTTGATTCTTATTGATTCAATTTTCCACCTCTATCCTCTCCTCAGTTATATATAAACTCACTACCTAGCTTTTTTTTTCATTCATCTTGGAAGCTCTTACTACAATTCTATCATATCAACATTTCATAATCTCTCAAAGTTCTATTTTTCATTATTTATGTTTTTCTAGTTTATGTAACTTTGATTTTATCTTAAAAGTTCCTTGGGTTATTTAATCTATTTAAGATTCCTAATAGCTACAACCACTTAGTGATTGTGGTGCTCTTCTATATGATGATTGACCTAATCCTTCTAAATAACAATGATCTCTTTTATGGGGTTTCTCCTCATTATGTGGCATTTGTAGCTTCATGTATTTTCTCATTACCATTCATGGTGGTACAATCTTAAGTGCAACCATATTTTCCATGGTACCAACACAATAGTCTCTTGAATGTTTATCTTTTATTATTACATTTGGGAGGAAAGGATAACTAGTTTTGAAGGTGTGTATTCTTTGCAAGGATCCCCTCTTCCCCTTCTTTTCCTTAAAATTCCAACAAAGAAAGTATGTTGAAATTTTAAGGGGGACATATAACCATAGCCATTTAATAGACCTCTCATGAGATTTAACTTGTTGACATACCCATTTTGTGGTGGTGGTGTTTATAACACCCCCTATGGTGTGGTTATCAATTAGTCTCCTATGACATTGAGCATTTATTCACCCCTTGTGATGTTAAACTTTTATGCACTCCCTACAACATGATTGGAAATATAGTCCATGGATTTGGCATAATGGACTTATTGATGGGTGATCCCACAATCATGGGTTACACTTTTTGGCTAAACTTGACATTGAACTAATTTTTTTAAATAAATCTTCACTTTTAGGCACCTATAGCTATTAAACCATGAGGAATTTGAAGATGATGCAAACTAGTGATTTGTGAAATTTTTTTTGTAGATTCTAAATATTTATTTTTAAAAAATTTTGGAATCAAATTGAATTTATTTTTCCATCTCCTTCAAAATCTATTTTTTAATAGTACGCACCATTTTTAAATAGTGATGTTCACCGTATAACACAAATTTTTTCTATGAAGGATAAAATCCTATTTTTTTCAAATTTAGATTTGTAACTATGATATCTAGCATGTTCATTTGGTTTCATAGTGTTTTATAGAATATTTTTTCTTAATTATGTTTTGAATTCAAACCAATTACAATTTAGACATAGGCGAACCATATAACACAACTTTTTTTGTATGTATCAAAAGTAATTTTATTTTTGTTGGATCAAGGACATCAATTCCAAGCATGTACATATTTTTCAGATTTTTTTTTTATAATCTACTATTTTTCCACATGTGCAGAATAGAGATCTTGATTTTTGATGAAAAACCTATGTTTAATTAAACTAAAAAAATAAATACATAATAAAACCAAAATATATTAAAATTATACTTAATGGAGAGCTCGTTTCGAGTACTATAATACTCCAACTAGGTTTGTCAAGTTGATTCCATTTTAATCCTTAACCTGAGCTTTGAAACCAAAAATTTTGTAAAAAATTTGCACATGATGAGGGAGAAGGGAAAAAAAGGGAGATTTGAGTGAACCCCCTAGACCCCTTCAAGAAAAGATGGATTCATTAGAAGGTGGGTTTGCTCAAACCCCCCTTTTTTCCCTTCTCCCCCTTAAATCCTACTGTAAAGGGGTTCACTCAAAGGTGCAATTAAAAAATTGGTTTGCTCAAAGGGGGGTGTTTGAGCAAACCGGTTTTTGGATTTTCTCAAACACCCCCCCCTTCGAGTGAACCCCAAAAAACATGAATTTATTTTTTGGGAGCATCCAAGCAATTTTCTTCATGAATGAAATTGTAACCCACTTATGTAGGATCACCATGATTCATGTACTTAAGCATTTTTATATGGACACTTCGAATAACACACCTTTTTTGCTAGTGGAGCCATGTGTTTCATGAATGATTTTATATCCTTATGAGATCACCATTTTGTTTAAACAACACATTCGATGGATGGTGTTTGGTATTTCAGACAAATTTAAGACTAGGGTCTCTTTACCCTATCAATTCAAATCCCTTTTAGTACTAACCCTTGTGTTTGTGTTTTATTGTGCTTGTAATGTTTGTCTTATGTTTGCTATGTGTCTAATTTGTATCTCTTGTGTGTTTTCCTTGTGTCCTTTATATGTTTTCTTTGTGTATTATTTGTATACAATGTGTTTTTTTTACATGCTTTGTGTATTCCTTTAAAGTATACACCATTTATTTCTTATTAATTTATTTGTGTGTGTGAGTGAATCTTTCCTTATCTTATGTGTATGTTTGTATTGAAATTATGGATTGATGATATCCTAGGTTGGGGGCTTGTGTACCCCCCAATTTGGTGTAATATTATCTCTTTAGTGTTTTGATATATATTTTTATTCCTTTAGTGTCAGTATGAATGCAAGATCATACTCTCACTAAAGTGGGGGATAAATGTAGCACCAAAAATTGTCACCCTTGATAATTTTACACTACCTTGATACCCTATTTTTCTCATAACATTAATTATAATAATAATTTTCTTATTTTGGGACTAAACTAATAAAAATATATTTAAATCCCCATCATCCTGATAATTTTATCCCACAAAGTACTAGTCTAGGGCACTGGACGCCCTAGACCAAAAATAAAAGTTTTGACTATTTGAAATTTTGATTGGAAACCTTTTATGATTTGAAAATGACCCCAAGTTACTCCCTAACCAAAAGGATTAATTAAAATTCATATATAAACATGTTTTCCTCTCATTTTGAACATGAGAAATCAATTTTAGAGAAGGAGATCAATGATAAGGAAATTATGGAGAAGTATTGAGTTATCCTCTACATGTTAGATTTAGAAATATATAGTGTATGTGAGCTAACCTTTTGCAGGTTATCAAGAAATCAAGGCATCCATCAATCAGCTTTATGTGTGGCATCTCTTCTTCAATTTTTTCAAATCAAGGTAACATTATCATTTATCATTTATCAATTTTAGTCAATTATTATGGTTTTGGCCTCTGCCCAGCCTAGAGCATGCCCTCTTGATAATCATCAATCATTGTATGTGGGGGTAGAAACACCAAAATGGGGTTTGACGTAGGAAAGTCTCTATACAACATAATATTTTCACCTATTTTCATGTATACAAGTCAAATCTTAAGATTTTAGTGGTAGATAGTTTAAGAAAACACAATGCAAACTATAACCTTCAACTCAAAAATTTTAAATCTGAAAAAAGAGGAAGCAAGTATAGGGTGCCCTACACCCTTTTCCTTGTAATTTAGGCTCAAATTTTCATCACAGGTTCCTCTTTATGTCTCAGCCTCAAATCTAAAGTTAATTTTTGAATTCTTGTTTTTCATCTATGTAATAATTTATATTTTCAAATATAAGATTGTATGTAAAATAGGCTTATCAAATCACACATCAAATTTATCACAACTTAAGCACTAAGAGATTAGTTACTCATTGTGGCAGCATGCTAATCATCAATCCCTAGTCAATTTATGTTTAATTTTGAGTCAAGTTAAAAAGAGATAATCATAGTTATCCTAATTGGATCTAGGATCACTTTTCCTACTCCATATTGATCAACACCACCTAATCAAGACCAACCTCCATAAAATCCCTCTATTTAAATTAGAGTGTTTCTAGTGTCTCCTTGTGATTGTAATAATAGCATAGACTAAATACAATAAATCCTAATGAATTTAAGCATTATTCAACCCTCTAAGATACAATCCCAATGAGATGTTCAAAATCTTCAAAAACTAAGAAACCATTAAACTAAGCATGAAATTAACATGAAAGCTTAAAAGAAACCTAATATAGAACTCCAAACCTTATCCCATTGGGGGAGTGGTGTCATATTGATATGGAATAATGATCCTTTCCCAATCCCTTGGATAAAATTATCAATTAACCAAACTCCATTGTTGAGAACTAAGCTAAAATTGATAAAATGATGCTATGGGTGGAAGAAAATGATGAAAAAGCTTGATAATGGTGCAAGCATGAATAAAGATAGTATTCAAATGGGAAGCATAACTTTTCTTTGATGGAAGTGGATCCATTTCTCTCCAAATGGTTAGGTATTTATAAGAGAGAAAATGAAGAATCAATGGTCAAGATGGAATCAAGGGTGAAGACATGGATCAAGGATTCTCATCAATGGATGACATTAAAATATCACATGAATCAAAGAAACCATCAAGGGATCACAATGATTCAAAAAAACTCACTTCTTAAAACTTAGGAAGTTTGTTACAAAGTTTGTTAGGAAAGAATATTCCCTTTTTAGAGCCAAATAGAAGAATATTCCCTATGCAAGTGGATGGGTGAGGAAAATTAGTAATTAGTAATTAAAACTAAGTTTTAATTGTGTAAGATGAGGAATATGAAGATTATCATTAAATAATTAGTTTACTTAATGAAAAAGGGTTCAAAATGACATTTAATTAAATAGTTAAGATTGTTTAATGAAATGAGAGGACATAAGGTGTTTAAATTAAATAATTTTATTTATTCAATTAAACATGATGAAAGGTGGATGCAAAAGGGGATGAATTAACCTCATTAGGTCAATAAGATTAATAGATGAAAATGATGCATTTAATTAAATAACTAGGCTTATTTAATCAAATAGGTGAAAAGAAGATGAATTTTAGGACGAAATGTTGTTAGTGACCAGATTCAAGTGTGTACTATCATTCAAGACAATTTTAAGTGTCTAGATTTTACCCCTCTTTGAAGCGAGGTACCTATTACATTGGTTCAAAGATTGACACTTTTCAGATTTATATTACTGCTCAAATAAATTTTTAAAAAAATCCTAATTTTTTGGATGCCCTACTATTGCCCCAGTAGAAGGAATTAAGCTGGTACCCTACCCCCTTGAGAGATCAGGTGAAAATATGATATTTTGGGTTGATATTGCAACAAAGATTCAACTATAGAAAATAGGCTACAAGACATGAAAATAGGCTCAAAATGCTAAAAAAATGCTCAAAATAGGATTCATGGCTCAAAAAATGGATAAATAGGCTTAAAAACCTAGCCTCCCCCTCAAATTAGGGTAAAAACTATATTTTTTAGGCATAAATACAGGTGAAAGGGTCACTTTCAATTCATTTGTACTTGTGACTTCTATCAAATTATTGTTGCTAAGCTCTGATACCTTGATGAGATGGCACGATGTGAGCTCTCCACACACCTTTCTGATAGAGTTCAAGAGTACCGACATTGAGCAAACATAGGACCCTAGGTATGTGCCTCAAAATTTTTCTCAATATATGCATTTTTATGCATTTATTAGGGTTTAGAATTAGGTCTTTTAGGGCATTTCCATATTGTGATGCATCTAGAATGGTCAACGTTGCTATTGATTTTATAGTCAGACACTTTTCTTTGATGACACTTCAGTCAAATTTTGTTTGGCAATGCACTTAGGCCATGGAGATGCATGTTGCAAATATCAACACATCAAGGGATTTTAGTCTAGCAACACTTACTGATTGTAGTGATGCACCTTCTATATAGCAATGTGCCAATAATTTTTGGTATAGTGACATGTTCAAATATCTACACGCTATTGAGATATAGCGAAATGTGTTGTAAAAAAACAATGCACCCTCAGAAAGAATATAGTGACACAATTTGAAAAGAGTGACATTGTTGTAGTTTCAAGAGTTGGACACTTAGAATTTAATTAGTTTCTATATTTTAGCTAAATTGACATTATTTTTGTGATAAATATAGGAGGATATTCAACCTCTCATATCTTGGGAGCACCAGCTTGAACTTCTGTCAGTGGCACACAATTTTTATGTAGAGTAGCAAGAGTACCTAGGAGCCCTAAGGTTAAGATTCATTGCTTATATTCTTGAGATTTGTACTCACTTAGCAATGATGACAGTGTTGGTGGAGTGCTGACACAGTGAGACATCATCCTTCCACCTTCCTACTGGAAAGGCTACAATTACACTTGAGGATGTGTGAGGATGCTATGCCTTCCCATTCATGGGGAGCAAGTCATATATGACACATTTTTTGGGATTGATGCATGTCATGAGCTGTTACGATCAGATGATATCATTCTACTGAGCTTCCCAATTGATCTGGATCTATACCTAAGACAATTTCTAAATTTTAGATTAGTTGTAGCTACCATGATTTCTTCTGTGATTTCCCCAAACCAACAAGGTAGAGGTTTCAACCTAGGTTGGGGACTAGCATGGCATGGAATTATTTGTAGGATGACTTAATATGCATGGGGTCTAGTCATGTTGACCTCTTTATATCGCAATATGCATGAGGCAGTATACTACCATGGGAGGGGCATTGGATTCAATGTTACTCTCCTACACATCTAGGAATATGAGAATATTGTAGTGCTAAGGCCCATGGTGGTCTTAGTAAATATAGATCAGGATGAGCTCATCATGTATAGATATCAACCAATGATGACTCTACAACATACATGGCCTATAGGGATCCCTTACTAGAGGAGGGTCATAGATGATATGACCATTTTTAGATGGAGGCCATGGCTTTAGATACCACCATGGTATGATGATTAGTGGTAGTTTTTCTTTGCTAGGAAGACCCGATATCTACAGGGTTGAGAGCATACCATGATCGAGTGGTATCTTCCAAACCACATTGCTTGGCAGTTTAGGGAGATATAGGATTTATCCCCAGATGATTACACAACAGTGTGTGTTCATGCACTAAGAGAGGTAGATTGGGGACCTTAGATTTTGTTGCAGGTGGTGATAGATGATTTTAGATAGTTGGTTGCATGGTCGTGGGCATATGACTAGGGGGCACTTGATGCAGGTACCACCTCAGCTTATGATGTGTCATGGGTACCTCCCACATGATTGATAGATCCAATGGGGGGATATCCTTGAGGTAGAGGATGGCAGAAACCACCACACGATCATGGTCTTCAAGACCATGCCTGCCAAGATTAGAGAGTATAGGATCAGGGTCACCAGGATCATCAGTAGCTAAAGTAACAACCACAACAGCCACTAGGGCTAGATCCTTGAGATGGATAGATTTTGTCTCTTATAGCTGAGAGAGAGCAGTTGTGGTAGTAGTTACAGACTGTTATAGCTGATAGAGATTATGAGAAATAGTTGTGATAGCAACTAGACTTATAGTTGGCCTAGGAGACTGGGAGGAAACAATAGCTAGAGGTTGTTGCAGTGGTGGCATAGGGACAAGTTATTTCCATGTAGATGTATTGAGATGTCATATTAGAGGCATCATATTATCAGACACTATATCATAGATATGTCCCACGGTAGCTATGATAGCCAAATTACTCCTAGAGGAGTGGGGTAGCTCTAGGGCTTTAGATGGATAACCATCTATTAGATAGCCAGGAGAGGGTAGCCAAACATAGCCACCTAGTGGTCACTAGGATAGTCAAGGCGTGATGATTGATAAAGTAGGGGATACCTCATGCTCATTTTGTAGAAACATTTTTGATATACAACTTGATTTATACATGTATACAACTTGATTTATACATGTATACAAATTCATCGGCTCACATTTGATAGCCTCTTGTATATGTACTTTTGATGATAGTTACACTTTGACTCTGATATTTGTACCATGACATTCATATTTGAGATATATATATGAGATGGCCTGATTCAATTTATGATATGATGCCCTATGATACGTGATGTGATGTATTTATTTCATGCTTTATGTATGGATGCACATGTATATGGTTGAATGTTGATGTTATGAATGCATTTATATATGTGTTGTAATATGAGATGATTTATGATGTGATGTTTGTGCAATGTATGATATGTTATGGATGCAATGCAATAGTTGTTTCATTCTCTTTTTTAGTATCTTTCTATGACATGCTATGAGATGGATGTACTTTTCTTTTGTATTTCCAATATGATGATGTCATTCTTTATGATATGATATGAGTATGCTCTAATTATGTAGGATGCATGTGTGCTAATGGTTTGTGGATGCAGGATGGATGCATTTATTATTATTTTTTGACTTTCATGGTACCATGTTAGCATAGAAAGAGAGAAGAATAAGACAAATGGATTGACCATTGATGTGGAGATTGATTCAGAAGTCCAACAAGTCCATGATTCATTGAGACTTTATTAGATATGGTGATGAGATTTGATACTTTTCTCATTTCTAGGATTGGGAATCTCCATCATTCCTTATTTTTGATATAACACATAGACACGATACATCATGGTATTGATAACCAAGATGGTGTTGTATCCATTCCGATGAAATTTTACTCTTATATAGGATAGTCATTTTTCACACTTGACATATAAAAACCTCATTGGAATGTAGTTATAAGTTTAGAACATTTTGAACCAAAGCATATGCAATAGTCAACAATCTACTCAAAACAACTTCCCTATACATAACAAAGCAAGTATGCACCAAATTTATTTTACAAGAACCTCCCACAAGCATAGCAAATGAAAGATGATAATTGATGCCCCATTCCTTTCTCTCTAAATTGTTTTAGACATCATCAAGAGGTCCTCAGAATGGTTCAACAAGATAAATCACAAGAAAATACCAAAAATAAACAATCAATGTTATCTATATCTCTTGCCAAAGTAGCATAGCTAAGGTGATTTCTGATGTTGATGTCCATTGTAGGAAGGATGCATCCTAGGACATGTTTATTAGATGTTTTGACTTAAGACTAAGTGTTTGATAGGTCGTTGATACAAATGCTACCGACTCGTTTACCTATGATCTAGACTTTGGATTTTGACATTTTAGGTTCACACTTCATGACTTGCAACACTTGTTTTTCTACTTGTTTTACCAAAGTTTGAAGACAATGATTGATTTATTATGGATGAATTCTTGTTGCAATTGAAAGCGAAATGGGATGGATGGTTTTGGATTTTCTAGAATATTTCTTTGGATGTTTTCTAAGGTTTTGAGGCTATTTTTGGTCTTTTTGAATGTTTATGTGAATGTTCTGTTTTTTGATTATTTGAGGATATTTAGGGTTTTTCTGAGTTTTCAAATGTTTTTGGTTTTTCTAAGTTTTTTAATTTTTTTTGTATTTTATGAGTTTTGACCAAGACCTAAAGGGGAATGACCTAGGGCCTTGGGGGCTCATCAAAGATTTTCCTTGCCTACATTATACACCTAGAAACCACATAGTTCGACTGACTTTGACTTTTTATTGATGAGGTATGAACATTGATGGATTGTCAGTTTATTATGATGGACTCCTAACCTAAAGTGTCTCGGGGGCATGTTAGTGATGGCCTTTCCTATGTTCAAGCTCAGAGACAACATAGTTTGACATGGTTCTATTTTTTTTTTTATATTTTGACCTATTTAGGGATTTTGGTGTGTTTTGGATGTTTTGGATGTTTTGGATTTTGACTATTAGAGTAAAGTAATTAATTAACTTTACTCTCCTCTTAAGATTTCACTTTATGCATATATTAGTCATTTAATAATTAATATTTAATTATTAAATGCTCTCACCTTAGGGTTAGGTTTTCCTTTCGGTGTTGATCTCTTTTTTAAGGATTGATCTCTTGTCTTGTATCTTAATTCTTGATTCATTTTTTCCTCTGATAATAAATCTTTTCACTTTGTCAGAGCCAAAACCCTTGTCTTCATTCTCTCTCTTTCTCTGTGACAAGTTTCTTGCATGCAGGTTTCTTTGGGTTCTGTGGATTTGTATTTCTCAAATCCTACATGGTATCAGAGCCAGATTTGTTGCAGCCTGTTCAGTCTTTTGAAAGATTTTGAGATCCAGGTTTTGTATGCTTCAGATCTGTGTTTTATCTTCTGGTTTTATTTTGGAATAGGGGGTACTTTTTTTTGGGGCACTTTGAGCCCAAACGGACCTCACCGTTGAGCTCGCAGTGCCCAAAAACCCCTATTTTCATATAAAATACGTTCGATTCGGACATAGTTGCTCTAGAAGGCAAAAAAATTTGCCCCAGGGCACGCAGTATGAGGCGAAAAAATAAAATAAAAATTAAAAAAAACTGAAGTTTTTTTAAAAAAGGGGCGCCGTCCGTTTTGATCGCCGCACTCCTGGTGAGCAGCCCGGCGGCCACCGCCCGGCCATCGCCGCTGGTGGTAACAGCCGGCCACGGCCAGGCAGCCGTCGTCGCGCCGCCGACTAGCATGCCATGCACTGCGCTGCCCGGGTGCCTCCCACCCTCCGCTAGCACCAGCGGCGCAGCCCCCGCACCACCAGATCCTACGCTAGCCCTTGGTCACCCAGCAGACCAGGGGCCATTTTTTTTTTTTAAGGCCCTTGAGGGCTAGAAGGGCCCCTATTTATTTTTTTTACCTCTTTCAAAAAATTGGGCATAAATCGGGCGTTCGATCTCCATTTTTCAAAAAAAAATTGGCATTGGAAAGTTGGCTCTGAGCCCGTTGTAATGGTGCAGGAATTTTTTTAGATTTTTCTAGTTTGATTGCATTTTTTTGTAGTCAAAGTTTGATGAGCTTTTTTGCACTCCGAGGGGCATAACTAGCTCATTTTTGCTCCATTTTTTAAAAGCGAATAGGCATCAGAAAGGTGGTTCTGTGCTCTTTTCATATCTACATCCTATTTCATCAATAAATTTCTCAAGTACTCAAAATTTTTTCTAACCTAGTTACTGCTCTTTATTTCTTTCTGGCTTTCAGTATTGTACTGGGGATTGGATCTTGCATTGTGGGGGGGTGTTTTTTATTTCTTTCTTTCTGTCATTTACATCAGAAAACCAAAATCTTCAAACACCAAAAAACAAAACAAACAAACCCCTTCTACATCTTCTGTCTAGTTTTGAAAGACCACTTAATAATAATAAAAAATTCAGAGCAATTGAGACACAGTTCATAGGATGGCCGATAGACCTATTGAACCTCTTACACCACATAATTACCACACTTGGAAGGGTCGCATGATGACTCTTCTCTAGTCTCAAGGGTTATGGTCCTGTTTGGATGAGGTTCAGCCTTAGTTGACACGTGCCTTTGAGGTTATGCAACATAGGAACAATATGGATCAGGCTATGGGATTGATGGCTTTACACATTTCTGACAGTCTCCTGTTTCATCTTGAGGGTTGTCTCACTCCTCGAGCCATTTGGACCAAGTTTGATGGGCTTTTTGGTACTGTCAACGAGTTTAGAGCTTTGCAACTTGAGGTAGAGTTAACTTCCTTCGTACCTCATTCATTTCCCTCTATTGAGGATTTTCTAATGAAATTCAAATAGCAAAGATCTATCTTGCAGGGTTGTGGTAAGACTAAGACTAATACAGAGTGCATTTTCCTGATCCTCTCCAAGCTTCGGGGTCCATTTCAGATCTTCTCTTTGACCTTCTATTCTACCATGGATGCCTTGGGTGCTTGCCATGTCATGCCTTCTTTTGAGGTCTTTTGTGATCGTCTGACTCATGAGCAAGCTAAGCTTAAGCAGTTGGATTCACTTTTAGGTTCACAGAACCAAGCATTGGTAGCCCAGTCCTCCAAAGGAAAATAGAAGCAGAAACCAAAGCCTAAGAAAGATTCAGGGGCTAGTGAGAATCCCTCCAAGCCACCACCTAAGTCTGATTCAAAACCACAGTCCAATTCTAAATAGGGCAAATCTTTGAAGTCTGGTGAGTCTTCCTCCAAGACTAAGAAGAAGTCTGGTGATCCTTGCAGTTTTTGTGGCAAGGAAGGACATCCAGTTTCTAGGTGTTGGAAACGTTTAGAGGCTTCAGAGGAAGCCATGTAGCAGCATAATATCAGTGCACCTCAGCCTCCCTCACAACCCATAGGGAAAGGTCATGCTCTTTCTACACGAGCATTGTCCTCAGAATCCACTTGGATTCTAGATTCTGGTGCCTCTCACCATATGACACACACAGAGGATTTGGTCACCGCTCTTGCCCCTACAGGCACTAGACATATTGCAGTTGGTGACTCAGCACAACTTTTAGTTCAGGGTTCAAGTACTATTTCATTGGATGGTGGTTGTCTACAGGATGTGCTTTTGGTTCCTGACATTTCAACAAACCTCCTATCCGTTTATCAGATTTTCCACTCTGGCTCTGGTAAAATAGTTGAGTTCTCACCACATGATGTGGTTATTCGAGATCTTCATGATCCTGACTTGGTTGTGGCTACTGGGAGTGTGGATTCTGCATCTCGCTTATACATATTTGATGGCTTTGAGAGTTTAGACACTATCAGTTCCTCTCTTATAGCACATGCAGATTCAGTGAGCAAGCTTTGGCATGAGTATTTTGGCCATGTCAATTACAGATATCTACAGTAGATGAGTACACAGGAACTTGTGATTGGGCTTCCACCGATTTCTTGTACTGATGGTGTATGTCGTGGTTGTGTCCTTGGCAAACATCATCGAGATCCTTTTCCTAAGGGTTGAGCCACTCGTGCTAGGGCAGCCCTAGAGTTGGTACATAGTGATCTTATGTCCTTTTCGACTCCTTTTTTAGGGGCCCGCTATGTGCTCACTTTTATTGATGACTTCTCCAGATGTACATGGGTGTACTTTCTTAAGTACAAGTCTGAAGTCTTTGATTCATTCTGGACTTTTAAAACTTTTGTGGAGAAGCAATCTGGACTTTCTATTAGGAGGATACACACAGATAATGGGGGGGAGTATGTTAATCAGGCTTTCAGAGATTTTTGCATTGAGCATGGTTTACAGCATCGGTTTACAGTTCCTTACACCCCTCAGTAGAATGGTATTGCTGAGAGAAAGAACATAACCTTATGGGAGATGGCAAATTGTATGATACAGTCTCAAGCTATGAGTTCTTCATTTTGGGCCGAGGCAGTCGATTGTGCCAATTATATTCAGAATCGGATGCCTCATAAGGCATTGCGACATATGACTCTTGAGGAGGCTTGGACCCATGTCAAGCCTGATGTTTCTACATTATGAGTTTTTGGTAGTGAGGCTTGGGCATTTATTCCTGATGCTCAGCGGAAAGCCATGGAGAGGAAGAGTTGACCACTCATATTTGTTGGCTACTGTGAGGATGTTAAGGCGTACAGGTTGTTTGATCCTGATTCCAGAGAGGTCTTGTTTCGACGGGATGTCTAGTTTGATGAGTGCTATCCTCAGATGGATTCTCCATCACCAGCTTCTCCCTCATTTCCTACTCCTTCCTCTTAATCTCTTAAGGATTACTTATCTCTTGAGGATGATGTAGATGATGATCCACCATTTCCACCACCACCAGTTGCTCCATCTTTGCCTAGGTGGGCCCATGTTACTATTGATGCAGCAGGTTCTTTGGCAGGTGATCCTTCAGATACTCGTCGTACTCATGCTCAGACATCTGGTTCTAGTCTTTTGAGTCATGCCATTTTGGATGATCCTCAAAAGTTTTCAGAGGTGACAGGTCACCTTGAGTGGGATAGGGCTATGGATGAGGAGTATTCTTCTTTGATGAAGAATCATACTTGGGATCCTTGTCCACTTCCTAAGGGAAGAAAGTTGGTTTGGTGCAAGTGGGTGTACTATACCAAGTATGTTGCAGATGGTTCTATTGATAAGTATAAGGCATGTCTTGTTGCAAAGGGGTTTTCTTAGGTAGAGGGTATTGACTACTCCGAGACCTTTGCTCCTGTCACCAAGATGAACTTTATACGCCTTGTACTTTCACTTGCAGCTTCACAGGGATGGACAGTGTTTCAGATGGATGTGAAGAGTGCCTTCTTGCATGGAGACCTACATGAGGAGATCTATATGGAGCAGCCTCAGGGATTTGTGCAGGACACTTCTTTGGTTTGTAGACTTCGACGTTCATTGTATGGTCTCAAACAAGCCCCTCGGGCTTGGTATGAGAAGATGGACTCTTTCTTGCTTTCCTCTCACTTCACACACTGTCATTCTGATCACACAGTGTATATTCAGCGTCAGGAGGGTGATCTTTTGATTCTTGTGCTATATGTAGATGATCTCATCCTTACCGGTAGCTCATCCTCCATGATTCAGTGTTCAGAGAGCTTTGATGGAACAGTTTGAGATGACAGATCTTGGTCTCTTGCACTTCTTTTTGGGTCTTCAGGTTATTCAGTCTTCGGATGGGATTTCCATATTTTAGGAGAAGTATGCTCTTGATATGCTTCAGCGATTTAGCATGCTTGATTGCAAGTATGCCCCCACTCCATTTCAGTCAGGTGTTATTTTGTCTTCCACTTGCTTTACTCCTTCAGTAGACCCCACTTTATATAGGTAGTTGGTTGGCAGTTTGTTGTACCTGACCCATTCTCGTCTTGATCTTTCCTTTGCGGTTGGCCTTGTATCTCAATTCTCCCATGATCCTCATGAGAGCCACTGGCAAGGAACCAAACGTATTTTGAGGTACATTCGGGGCACCACACATTATGGCATTCACTACACTTCAGGATCCCCTCACATGATTGGCTTCACTGACTTTGATTGGGCTGGTGATGTCAATGATCGAAAGTCTACTTCTGGCTTTGTTTTTTGCCTTGGTTCTGGTCCTATCACATGGTCTTGCAAGAAGCAGTCTGCTATTGCATTATCATCTACAGAGGCTGAGTACCGTGCAGCAGTGTTAGCCAGTCAGGAGGTTTTATGGCTTCGGTAGTTGATGACAGAGTTTGGGTTTCCTCCAGATTGTCCCACTATTATTTGGTGTGACAATCAGAGTGCCATTCACATTTCTCGCAACCCAGTGGAGCATCAGCAGACAAAGCACATTGAAATCCACATGCACTTCATCAGGTAGTTGATTCAGGATGGTTCTCTCATCTTGGAGTACATTCCTATAGAGGAGAAAGTTGCAGAAATCTTCACTAAACCTTTGGCATCTCTGTGCTATCTTCAGTTGCGCTCCATGCTTGGGGTGAAGGAAGTTGTCCTTGGGGGTTCTTAGTGAGGCCTTCCTTCCTTCATGTTTTCTTTTCAGCATGTTTCTTTATCTCTTTTTGGAGAGGAGTTTTTTCCCACAGGGTTTTCTCCTTTACTCCGCTTTATAGAGATTTTCTTGTATTCAGGTACCTGATCAGACCATGTTGCGGGGACCCTCTGTTGTATTGTAGTTCCTTTGCTTTCTTTTGCATTGTTTGTAGCTGCATTGTAGCTCATCTTAAGGGGGGGTGTTAGAGTAAAGTAATTAATTAACTTTACTCTCCTCTTAAGATTTCACTTTATGCATATATTAGTCATTTAATAATTAATATTTAATTATTAAATGCTCTCACCTTAGGGTTAGGTTTTCCTTTCGGTGTTGATCTCCTTTTTAAGGATTGATCTCTTGTATTGTATCTTAATTATTGATTCATTTTTTCCTCTGATAATAAATCTTTTCACTTTGTCAAAGCCAAAACCCTTGTCTTTGTTCTCTCTCTTTCTCTGTGACAGGTTTCTTGCATATAGGTTTCTTTGGGTTATGTGGATTTGTATTTCTCAAATCCTACATTGACTTTACAACTTTTTGAATGTTTTTGGATTTTTTGCTATACAATATTTTTTATGTTTTTGGATTTTCTAGATTTTGCAAGTGTTTTTGGATTTTCTGATGAGGTCAAATATTTTAGGATTTTTGATGAGATTTTATGAATTTTTTTGGCA
Source organism: Sequoia sempervirens (assembly GCA_007258455.2). NCBI lineage: Eukaryota > Viridiplantae > Streptophyta > Pinopsida > Cupressales > Cupressaceae > Sequoia > Sequoia sempervirens. The sequence continues at coordinate 281,725,881 of VDFB02086081.1, read as the reverse complement.
TTTTCCAAGATATTTTAAATAACCTTAAGATATATAAGAGCCCCATCTAATGCAAGCATAACAAATTTTCCCAATGTGATGTGATAGACTACCTCGATATAGGTAGGACAAACTAACCCTAGGAATGTGTGAGGTAGTACTAAGGGGAATGTGATACTTACACAATATCCATCTGATTCAGACATGGATGGGTGATGGAATAAATAAGACTAGTGATGCAATGGTGGATGTGATGTGAGACATGATAAGTTAAAGAGCCAAATATAGATGGAGGTGCTTATTTACACAAGGCACTTATTTTCTAGGTTTTCACCTAGGTACTTTCCCAAAGTGCCACCAAAGTGGTTTTCATAGAGGATGATTTTTTTCTTTACTGTTTTCAATCCCTTTTCTTATTTTTTTGGATTTTTGTTATTTTTTGATTTTTTTGTATTTTTAGATTTACACCCTTCAATCTTAGGCATAAAACTTTTTTGAAATGCAGACTATTGATTGGTTCCTGCAATGGTTATCCTTCAAGAATTGACAATTGGTAAGCTCTTGATCCATAGCTTGTCATGATAATAAATAGGTCCAACCAATTAGGCTCAAACTTTCCTTTACTATCCTAATCTAGAGCATTCTTCTTATTCTTCTTAAGGACTAGATATCCTACCTAGAACTTGACCGACTCTTGATCTTATTGTTGTAGCTTAATTTCAATAATTTTTTCTATGCTTGCAAATGATTTAGGTAATCAAGGTGATGCTCATCCAGGAATTCTAATTCATTCAACCGAGATACCCTAATTTTTTTATCAATTATCAGATTTTGTAGTGATACTTGTAGCGAGGGAAGCTCAACCTTACTAGGTAGGATGGCTTCAGATCTATAGACTAAGGAGAAAGGGATTGCACCTATAGGTGTGTGGATACTAGTTCTATAATCCCATAGGGTGGGATTTAACTGCAGATGCTAGTCACGACCATCTTCATTGATCGTCTTATTTAGGATTTTTAGAATGGTCTTGTTTGTAGCCTTAACTTGATCATTGTCATGGGGGTAATAGGGGGTAGAGAACCAATGTTGAATGTTGAATTGTTTGCATAGCTATCTTACATCCTAATTATTAAAGGGTGTTTCATTATCTAAGATAAGGGTTTGTGGAACACCATAAAAAAAAATAAGGTAATTCAAGATAAACTTGGAGATTTTCTTCCCTATTATATAAACTTGGAGGTTTGTAGCCTTAACTTGATCATTGTCATGGGGGTAATAGGGGGTAGAGAACCAATGTTGAATGTTGAATTGTTTGCATAGCTATCTTACATCCTAATTATTAAAGGGTGTTTCATTATCTAAGATAAGGGTTTGTGGAACACCATAGTAAAAAATAAGGTAAGTCAGGATAAACTTGGAGATTTTCTTCCCTGTTATATAAGTCATTGGAATAGCTTCCACCCACTTCATAAAGTATTTAGTGGTTGTGATGATGAATTTGTGGCCATTAGATGAGATGGGGGTAATATTTCCTATGATTTCAAGCCCCCACTATGAGAAAGTCCAAGGTGTGATGATTGGATGGAGCTCTTGAGTTGGAGCATGGATAAGGTCTCCATGTTGTTGATAATGGATACATTTCTATACATACTAATGAGGATCTCTTTCCATGGTTGGCTAGTAATACCCCATCCTCAATATTTTCTTCGATTAGCTCATACCACTAGAATGTGAATTGTAAATGCCTTTGTGTACTTTTCTTAAGGTGATCAAGGCTTCCTCTTGGTTGATACATCATAACAATGTCTCCTTGATGCTTCTACGATATAAGGTATCACCTAATATGATGAATTGAGATGCCTTTTTAATGAAGGTCTTCTTAAGGTTAGAGGTGATATCAAATGGGAGGGTACCTCTACTAAGATAGGTGAATATATCGTGATACCATGGGGAACCAAGACCAACGATTACACACAAAAATTTAGATTCAATAATTTTGAAAGTTGGTACAAGAAGTTATTCTACCAAGAATTCACATTGAAGGACATTATATGACATTTCTGATAAAGACTCAATTTTTTCCATGGAATCTATCGCTCGATTGTTTATATGAGGTATTTGCTCAAAGGTTACATAAATGAAGAATTCCTTAATAATTTCTACCATCTTCTTATAAGGAGTGAGTTTATAATCATCCTTGGTTTGGTAGTCATCGTTGACTTGGTTAGCAATCACCTGTGAGTCCTCATAGACTTTTAATTCTTGTATCTACCACTGGACTACTATTCTTAAACATGTTATTAGAGATTCATACTCAGTAATATTTTTAGTATATGGAAAGGATAGCAGGTATGAATTTGGAATATAGTCACCTTGAGGGGTGATAAAGAGAATTCCCACCCCTAATCCATGTTGGGTGAATGATCCATTGAAGTACATTTTCCATTGATTTTCTGCATTAAGAAGAAAGATAGATTCATTAGGAAACTCATATATCAAAGGATTCTCCACATAAATGGGCGCTTCTACTAGTTGGTCCACAATTACTTTTCCTTTGATATCCTTTTGCTCCACATACTCTATGTCAAAATATTTCAAGACCATTACCCACTTGGCCATTCGCCCATTGTGAGTTGCTTTGGATAATAGATATTTTAATGGGTCAATCTTAGCAATAAGATTGATTTGGTGGGAAAGAATGTAATCCTTGAATTTTCGTGAAGCAAAGACTATTTATAGGCATGCCTTCTCAATGGATGATTAATTCATTTCATATCCTACCAAGGTCCTATTGATGTAATAGATGTCTCTTTCTTTTCTCGTTTCATCGTGTTGGGCTAGAAGAGAACCTAGTACTGCTAATGTAGCTGAGATGTATAGGATTAATGGCTTTTTTAGTATTGTTGACATGAGAAATGGAGGTGATAATAGGTATTCCTTGATCTACTAAAAGGATTTATCACATTTCTCATCCCACTTATATGTTATTCCTTTATGGAGAAGATGTGAGAAAGGGTAGATATTATCTGACAGTTGTGCTATGAACCTCCTAATGGATTGTAACCTTCCTTGTATTCCTCTCATCTGTTTCAGTGTTTGTAGTGGCTCCATGTCTAATATTTCTTTCACTTTTACTAGATCAATCTCTATCCCTCTTTATGAGACTATGTAACCCTAAAGATAAACTTTTTTGGATTCAGTCTTACCTTATATTCTTTGATCCTATTTAATTTTGGTCCTAATACCTCTATGTGCTCTTTCCTTATCTTTGATTTGGCCAAAATATCATCCACATAATCTTTGACTATTTTATAGATCATATCATGAAATATTAGGGTCATTGCCCTTTGATAGGTTTCTCCAACATTCTTTATCCCAAACAACATCATGTTCCAACAATATGTTCCCCATGGACACATGAACGTAACTTTATGTTGATCCTCCTTAGCAATCATGATTTGGTTATAGCCTGAAAATCCATCCATGAGTGATAACATTTTATTTCCTGCTATTAAATCAATGATGTTAATGTTGGGAAGAGGAAAGTCATCCTTTGGACATGCTTTATTCAGGTCCCTAAAATTTGTGCATATTCTGATGCCCCCAATGGGTTTGGAGGTTGGTACCAGTTTGGAAACCCACTCAAAATAGTCAATTGGTCAAATAAATATGATGTCAAGGAGGTTTTGTAGTTCTAGTTTAACCAATAATGTTATCTGAGGCTGCATATTTCTCAATTTTTGTTTCACTGGTTATAATTCAGGATAGACTATTAAGTGATGTATAACCACTTTAGGATTGATTCCAGGAATGTATGTGTAGAACCATGCAATTTTTTTCCCTCTTTCTTTCAGGAATGTTGCTAAGCTTATCTATTCTACATCCATCAATGACTTAACATAGAGTGTTATCTTGGGTGCCTCTTTCATTCCTACATTCATTGGGGTAGCCTTCTCTACTAGTACTATTAATTTTTTTGGAAGCATTGCACTAAGGGGGAGATTGAATCCCTTATCCTTAGGCACCTTAGAGAGGTTTTCACCTTTGTATACATCCTTTCTTTTTAATATTTTGTGATTTGAAATTTCCACGATGTGGTTCACTTAGAGATCTACATGTTATTCTCATGTCATCAATTTTGTTATTGATGGATTCCATCATCTCCCCATAGTATGCTCGTGTTTCTACACTATGTTGAATCCTAACTTATGATCCCTACATGACAGATTATTGTGGAGTCCCATGAATTTTGAGATTACTTCATCATTTTCAAACATATCTAGAATTGGTGGTCCTCATTGGTCCTAGTCAATGAGTTGGGGGTATACTGGGCTTAATTCATTGGTTTGGTTGTTTTGGGTAAAACATGTTGTGGTTATCATAAAGATAGAGGTATCCTCAAATAGGTTAGCAACATCAAGGTGAAAGTTTGTTGGAAACAAGCAACACTGAGAGTGGGGGATGAATCAGTGTTCTAAAAAAATTAATTCTTTTATTCTGATCTTCAATCCACTTAACACATTTAATTAAAATCAATATGCAGAAATAGAAAACAAAAAACCACACAACCATAACACAAGGATTTTTATGTGGAAACCATGTAAGGGGAAAAACCATGGTGGATGGCCAATCCACAATAAATTCTGAGTATACTCAAAAGAAGTATTACAAAATGGGAATGCACTTACATTCAAACTCACTGCCTAGAGCTCACTGCTCAAAATGGGGCTCACTGCCCTTACAAAAGTTTAGAATAGATCCAAAAGAAAATGAACTGAGATAATAGCATCTACCAATGCTTGATTATAGTTTTGGTTTAGCTCTGATGTCAAACTTTTGTCGTGATAACTGATGAAGAACTTATTCTCTATTTTTCTCAAGTTCACACACAAAATATTTATGCGCAAGTGAAACCGTGCATAATATCACTCAAATACAACTTAGAAATTTGCAACATACACACACAAATTCTTCATACATCCAAATGATATGACCGATCATCTAAATATATCTGCTCATAAGGAATCAACTCCCATAGGTCGACTTCAACAAGACTTAATAAAATTTGCAACTAGTTGGCCCAATCGATGGATAATTTTGATGTGGATCTGAACAAGTTGGCTATAAAATAGCTAGGACCAATAATTAAACATTTGAACTTGACGATAATTAAAATAATTCAACTTTATATATCCACTACACATTATTACCACTGAGTCGGCTTTATTAGGAAAATAAATAGAAGATGTATGACCTAACCTACTCAACCATATAGCCACAAAAACAACTTCATGGGATTCAATAATAATATGTTCCACATGTCTAAAAAAAAAATTCATCGATCCACAACCAAAAATGATGATGCGGTGAAGCTATCAAACCAAATGCCCTGTTATGTCGATAACACCATTGATAACACACAATTTTCATTTCCTCTGCTGGTGCAACTGAATGCATAACTATGGACCAAAAAGGTAGCTTTAGTTGCCATCAATGACAAAAAAAAAGAAGACAAAAATTGCATCCACTTGCATCATATGCCAACAATCTCCCCCTTTGGAATTGATGGCAACACTTAGTGAAAAATGACTAAGTGTTGAGATTAACATACTACGAAATACAATAACATACTGAATATTGTACCACTACAAAATATTACTCCCCCTAATAATATTAAGACATTTTTCACTAAACTCACTCTCCCCCTTTGACATCAATGAAAAAATTTGGGGATACAAAATTATAGTATTATCTAAAGAATTACAACAATTTGAAGATGTCTTCAAAGACCTTTTTCAATTCACTAAGGGTGGAGTTCCAAATACTCTTCAAACTTTCCAAAATGGTGATGTGACCACAGAGAAGATAGGATAATGTTTCTGCTACTTGCAGGCTTACCGGATTAGGGGTAGTTACAACAATTTTTGCTTCATTTAAAGCATTCGCCATCATCTCAATTTTTATACTAATCAGTCCCCTTAAGTCACTTACTCTGCTAATGATTCTTTCATTTTCAAAATTTAAATTCTTCATTTGATCAAGCAAGGATATTATCTGACAATCCTAAAGACACACACTGCTAGTCAAGGGATCAAGGTTGTTTGAAATGATAGCCAATTGTTGCTCAATGTCTTTTATCTTCTTTTCATTTGCAGTTATAAATTTGGACAGGATTAAGCAAGATTTGTACACATTTTCTCCTTCAGTTAGACCACTTTGAGTATGTTGGATCCAAATTCCTAACGACTTCCTATCTTTGGAGATTAACTAGATTAGGTTGCCAAGTCTTTCGTCCTTAAATTCCTTTCTCACTTTAACTAGGGCTAAGTCCTCAAAGGATTTGAAATGAGAATCAACAGAGTTTATTAATATTTTTAACTCACCGGAGGTAGAGCCTAATGGGTCCAAAGCATGCATAGGCAGTAGTTTCTGCAGAACTCCAGAGACAAGTTTTAATAGCTCACTATCTTCAATGTGGAATTCCAATATTTTCTCATTTGCTTTGTCTTGAGCTATTTTGGTGACTTTCAACATCTGAATTGGAGATAACGTAGATAAATTGATTGAATTTTCATCAAATTCAGAGGCAGATTCATCATGTTGTTCCAATAAGGATTCTTCTATTCCATTTGAGCTGATTATCGACTACTTTCCCTTATTAACTTTAGACTGTACTTTTGGAATAGCTTTTGGTGATTTCTTTTCTTCAGTAGACCCAACAATTTAATAGTTTGGTCCTTAAACACTATAGGAGTCTCAATATTTTCAATATTGGAAGGAGTTAGAGTGTCCTCAAATACCGGAGACCCAGATACATTTATGTCTTCCACATTCTTGTTTTCTTCTCCTAACACCTCTACCTCCTCAATTTCACTCCCTTCTTTCACTACTTCATCTGCATTTCCTTATTCTAATTTATTTACTTCCACATGACCTTCAGTCTATTTAGTGTTGGCTTCTTCAACATTTTCCTTTTCTTTTGACAAAAATTCTTCCAAAATTTCCTTGGTCTCATTCATCACAACTTCGGTGTCACCAATCATGAGTTTTTTTATCCTTGATTTTCTTATGAATTATTGTTTGAATTTTAGAAGAAGTGAGTCCATTTCTTCAATCTCCATCTCAAGACACAGATCAACAAGAACCCTTTTTCTCAAATTCTCTTCCTCAGTTTTGGAAGTTTCCCTTCTTGACTCCAAAGCTTTATATAGGCTTGTAGGCAAGCCAAACATAATCTCAACAAGAGTTTTATTGAAAGAATTTAAATGCTTAACTACAGCTTCTTCAAGAATCCTTTTACCAGAATCATCAAAATTTTCAAATAGATCATAGAGAGGTTTGAAATTACCATTAGCTATTGCTGCATTTTCAATTTCTTCCATAGACAAGTTGGGCTTGACAATTTTGGGCTTCTTCTAAGCTTCTTTAATTTTCTTGGAAGGCTTCTTTTTGTTTAGCTTGACCACATGAGTCCTAGTAGCCATCAATTCTCTTACTATTTCTTTTGAATCTATCTCTTCTTTTTTTGTAGATGCAGCTTTGTAATTTCTTGAACTCTTGCTCTTCTTCTTTCTTCTAGAGGCTTATGTTTTACTTGGCTAGGTAGTAGGGGAACTCTTGGTTTCTCTCATTGAAGATGTTCCCCAGCCAACTATTTTTTCTTTTTCCTTCCCCTTTGCTGCTTTAGCTTCAGAAAAATCTCTTTGTCTTCTTATTTTTTTTCAATTTTTCAACTAGAATACCCATATTCTTTGCAAGGATTTTAGTTTCCATCCTTACTTTCCTGATAAACACTGGTTTCCTTAAATCTGAGTGAACTTGCATACTTTTCTTAGTGTATGTACCAAACCTCTCTTCATTAGGATCAAGAGGTGAGTTTAACAGATGTTCTGCATACATTTTCAAAATATTTCCATCTACCTCATATCCCATTGACATGATCCAAACTGACCTAGGATCAGTAGGTTCCATGTAACACTGATCAATATCAATCATGAAGCATATGGAGTCCTTGTACTATTCTACTACAACTTTAGGTATCCTTTCTCTGGTATGCATCTATTTTTGAAAAAAATTGAAGTGACCCCACAAAATTGTGTTATGGGTCTCTCGGTTTCCAAGATTGCATAGTATATCCTAGATCTGTACTGCAACCGGAGTATCATTTCTCCACTGAACTTTACCAAATCCTAGTACTTCACCTGAGCAGTAAAAATATAGACAGATTAAAAAATTTCTAAACTTGAACACATTCTTTTTATCCTTCTTGATCTTCTTCAAATTTTCAAGAAGTTGACCTCTGAGTACTTCGCATAAATCATAGTCTGCATTCTACTTAATCATCTCATAGGTTGTATAGATAACAGTTCTGGATACTGAATTTTCTTAGCTCGAATGATAGATCTTATACCCTATGATCATGGACGCAAATTTAACATCAATTTTGGCAATATCATTTATGGTCATTGCCCTTATGTCCCAATGAGAGCCAGTAGCTTTAGTAACATCATCATTCTTTATGGAATTCAGTACAGGGAGTCTACTAGAAGAATTTAAACCCATTACTGCACATATAGCTTCCTTAGAGATTTTGAATGGTATATCTAGCCACATAAATTCATCATGCACTCTGCTCAGAATGTATCGAACCCACTCATCCTCCTCAAATATGGGAAACTTTGCGAATTGTGCAATTTTTTTTTCTACTAGGGTTTGGAATTCAGGTTTCATGGAGAAATCATCTTGCACTGTGTGGTTGGAATATAATTCCAGTAGTTGAGTGCTACCCAAATCCTCAATATTTGCATGCACATATGCCCTAATATCTTCGATGTGCATAACACCGTACGACACGAAAGAAAATGCACCTAGAGGTTCAATGTCTATTGATTTGTATGGATGCCACTTAAACTTTGGACACAACCTATCTTTAACTTCAACCAACAGTGGGGTAGAAATGATTGAGAGAACACAAATTTATAGGTTTTTTCTATAAATACCTGTTGGAGATGAAATGGAGGATGATTCACAAATTACTTTTCAAGCTTGAATCTCCTTTCCATTTTAGCAAGGATTACCTTAGAGTGCTTCAGAATTCTTTTACTCGAATGCAATGTCACAAATGAGAGTAAGAATAGTTCTTTTATTGTCAATGAACTTAAATTTTTACTTTTGCAATAAATTCTCTTGCCCTAACTCTGTAGGTTTTTAGACTTTTTGTATTTTGGGACAAATAATTTTTGTGCAGACCATCAATAATCCTCATTGATACCTTAGCTTTGTTCCACAGTATCTAAAGAAAAATCAATTTCCTACTAGACTCATTTGAATTCCAGTGTCAGTCATTTGCAGGGGATGTAGAAGATTTTCTTGACAGCTCCCCCTATTGGCAGAGACCTACAATTAGTTTCCAGAGGCATTACCAGAAGATACTTCTAGTGCGGATCCATTTGTTTCTGTATAGGGGTAATTCCTCACCCATTTCTTCTGCATCTACTTCTTGATTTCATCCGTAGTGATCTTTCCTTTTCCCTTAACATCTAGTTGCATGTTCTGTTTTACCAGACCTCCTCTATTCCAACAGAATCTGGAGGTGTGACCAAATTTATTACAATTGTAACAAACATCATTCCTCTATCTAATCCAATTTTCCCACTAGTTTTTCCTTGATCTGCATTGGTTAGCAATATGTCTAAATCTATTGCATGCATAACATTTGATGTCTCTATGTAAATTATGCATCATAATTTTGCGCTCACTTGACTTATGTCCATACTTGTAGCAATTAAAGCATTGACTTGAAAATGAAGGTCTACTTGTGATCATCTTACTCCTACATTGAGAAGCCATATGACCAAATTTGTTACAAGCATAACAATAGCCATTAAATCTTTGAGCATTGGGTTTCCTTACTAGATTCCTCCTAGATTCATTCACCTAGTTTCCTTGCTTGAATTTTCTTTGTCTGAAATTCCTTTGATCAGAACTCCTTTGTCCAGATCTGGAGCTTTCTCCTTCTTCATAACCAAGACCACATTTATCACCATCAATTCTTTGACCTTTGATCAGTTCATCAAGCTTGGATGAGCTTGCTTTGAATTTTTCCTTAAACTCATTTGTTGTAGCGAGTTAATCTCTAAGATCATCAAACTTTTTTTCAAGCTCCTTTTCATTATTCTTGGTTTGTTCCAGGTCATCTTCTAGTCAACTACATTGTTCAGACTTTTCTCTCAAGGATTGTGCAAGCTTTTCTTCATTTTTATTTTTGTCTTCTAACTCCTTGGTCATCTTCATCATGATGGATTATGTCTCACGCTTCAAGGCAGTATTTTCTTGGGAAAACTTTTCACATTCTTCTGTTTTCTCCTTTAGGGCTTGACTGAGTTGTTCATCTTCACCAGTTTTGTTCTTTTGCTTGAGTTGACCATATAATTCCTTTCTTTTCTCCCTTGATTCATTGATTTTGTCTTTCAATGACTCAATAATTTTTTCTTCATTTTCAATAATTTCTTGTAGTTCCCAGATCTCATATTTTGACTAGTCAAGATCATCCAAGACCACCATGAGTTGTTGTTGCAGACTGCTTGTATCCATTGAATATGCTTTCCAAGATCTCCCCAAGATATTAGGCTTCTTTCGAGGAACAGGCTCTGATACCAATTGTTGGAAACAAGCAACACTGAGAGGGGGGTGAATCAGTGTTCTACAAAAAATAATTCTTTTATTCTGATCTTCAATCAACTTAACACATTTAATTAAAATCAATATGCAGAAATAGAAAACAAGAAACCACACAACCATAACACAAGAATTTTTACATGGAAACCCTGTAAGGGGAAAAACCACGGTGGATGGCCAATCCACAATAAATTCTAAGTATACTCAAAAGAAGTATTACCAAATGGGAATGCACTTGCATTCAGGCTCACTGCCTAGAGCTCACTACCCTTACAAAAATTTAGAATAGATCCAAAATAAAATGAAATGAGATAATAGCATCTTCCCATGCTTGATTATGGTTCTAGTTTAGCTCTGATGTCAAACTTTTGTCATGATGACTGATGAAGAACTTCTTCTCTGTTCTGCTCAAGTTCACACACAAAATCTTTAAGCACAAGTGAAACTGTGCATAATATCACTCAAATACAACTTAGACATTCACAAAATACACACACACAACTTCTTCATACATCCAAATGATATGACCAATCATCTAAATATATCTGCTCGCAAGGAATCAACTGCCATAGGTCGACTTCAACAAGACTTAATAAAACTCGCAACTAATCGGCCCAATCGATGGATAATTTTGATGTGGATCCAAACAAGTCGGCTATAAAATAGATAGGACCAATAATTAAACATCCAAACTCAAAGATAATTAAAATAATTCAACTTTATATATACACTACACATTATTACCACTAAGTCAGCTTTATCAGGCAAATAAACAGAAGATGTCCAACCAGACCTAATCAACCATATAGCCACAAAAAAAACTTCATAAGATTCAATAATAATATGTTCCATGTGTTTGAAAAACAAATTAATCAATCCAAAACCAAAAATGATGATCTGGTGAAGCTATCTAATCGGATGCTCTGTTTTGTCGATAACATTGTCGATAACACACAATTTTCATTTCCTCTGTTGGTGTGATTGAATGCATAACTATGGACCAAAAAGGTAGCTTCAGTTTCCATCAATGACAACAATAGAAGCCAAAAATCACATCCACTTGCATCATATGCCAACAAAGTCATCTAGGGTAGTGTTACATGATGTTGGTAACCAAGAGGAAGCCTCAACCCATTTATTAGTACTCTTGCCAATAAGGGTCACCTTGCTATTAGTACATCCTAATCCAAGATTTTTTGGATGTCTCTCAGGAATGATTGGTTATAATAGACCATTTTCATTTTGTCCCAACTTTCCATTCTTGTTATATCCCCATCTCATCATTAACTGTAACCTTTATTGTCATCTTCCATGGGAAGAATAGGCATGGGTAGGTTGTCCTGATAAAGAAATTTAGATGCATCTTCCTCATTGGCATCCTCTTTTTTCAAGTTCCCCCACTTGGTGAAGGTGGTAGATGGAATATTTAGTGTTTCAACCACTTTTTTTATAGGTTGGTCTTTTCCATGAGATTTAGGGGAAAGAGGAAACTCTCCCAACACAAAAGTGTCTATATTTAGTTTATAATCTCCACAACCATTATCCTTGATTACTGCCTTCATGTCAAGTATATTCTGCACAATGGGTGTTATGGATTTTGAGGTAGATGCAAGGGAAGATGGGTCAATAAATGAGGAGGATGTACGCCTTTCATCATTCTTAAGTATTTGGGGGATCTTGTAGAACTTAGCCTCAAGTTTCTTGTAATAGTAAAAGGGCTCAGGATCACTGTGGATGGTAATTCTTTGTCCTCAAATGGAAACTTGACATATTGGTGATATGTGGAAGCTACTGCTTGCATGGCTTGAATCCATGGTCGACCAAGTAGGATGTTGTAAGGAAGGTTAAGATTTAGCACTTGGCATGTGGTCTCAACAATGATGGGTTCCATTTGGATGGGTATCTTGATGATTCCTTGAGACACATATTCTTGATCATCATATGCCCTTATAGTTGTGTTCTTTATCTTTTCAATAGTATCCTCTAAATAAACCAAGTTCTTGACTAGATGAAGAGTGAAAATGTGTAGACCAAAACCTCCATCCACTAAGACTCTTTTAACTTAATTCATATGAATAATGACTTCAAGGTGCAAAGCTTGATTGTGAGATGATTATGTTGGGAGGTCTTTTTCTAATAACGTGAGAAGATGGTGGGTAGTGATATTCCCTATCATAGCTGAAAATTTCTTAGTATCAATATTCTTAGGTACAAAGGAAGTTGATAAAGCCTTTTCTAATATATCCCTATGTGCAGAGGATAGATTCAATAATTCAAGGATGGAGATCTATGTAGGGGTTTTCTTTAGCTGGTTTAGGAGACTATAGTTACTAGGGTTTGATGTTGGTAGTCTAGGTTGCACCCTAGGTTGAGATGAAGCTCCTTGGATTGCAACCTTGCCACATCGTGTGGTGACTCCACACTCCACACTAGGTCCTTTGATGGTGATGACTATTACAAAATTGTCACAAGAGGTGACCACGTTGGAATATATATTCCCTATGTTAGTGTAATTTTTTCCCTTTTCCATTGTCATTCCCTTTTTTATGGTCTCACAGTGGGGTCTTGTATATCTTGAGGTCCTAGTTACCTACTGGTACATTGATAGTCATGTCTCCATTTTCAATGAGATCTTGGGTAATGTTCTTCAACTGCATACAACTTGACATTTTATGTCCTTTGATCTTATGAAAGTCACAAAGATCTTTTCATTATACCAGTGTGGTTTAACTTGAGGTTCTTGATAGTTTTAGAAATTTGGGAGTGTAATCAAGTTTGACTGTACCAATTTATGCATGACGGATTCGATGGGTTCCAACAATAGTGTGTATTTTCATTTTGAGTAGTTGTTCCTATTAGGGGATCCTCTTTGTTGGGTTTCAGTGTTATTTATTTGATTGTTTTGTGGTGGTGAGGTGGTTTGTTGTATGGTATGTTGTGCATTGTTTGATTGATTGGTGTTTTTCCTAGGAGCACTTATGACCACTTTTGCATCAACGACACCAACATTCTTATTCTCAGCCCATATGCGGGGCTTGTCATTAGAACTAGTTGATGGGAAATTTCCATTATACACTTGTGTGGTTTCATGTGAGATGAGGGATCTCTCAATGTTTAGGGTCCTAGGGATAAGCTCATCATAAGTGATGACACATTGCATTTTAATTGGAAGGTTAAGTGTATATCAACATTTTCTACAATGATCCCTACTTGTTGTTCTTTAGGAATGGGCCACTTACTCTTACTAGCTCTTTTCCTCCATCTTTGTAGGAACTTAGCAAAAGATTATTCTTTGTTTTGGTTGATCTCTCAATGTTTAGGGACCTAGGGATAAGCTCATAATAAGTGGTGAAACATTGCATTTTAATTGGAAGGTTAAGTGTATGTCAACATTTTCTATAATGATCCCTACTTGTTGTTCTTTAGGAATGAGTCACTTACTCTTACTAGGTCTTTTCCTCCATCTTTGTAGGAACTTGGAAAAATATTCTTCTTTGTTTTGGTTGATCTCTCAATGTTTAGGGACCTAGGGATAAGCTCATCATAAGTGGTGACACATTGCATTTTAATTGGAAGGTTAAGTGTATGTAAACATTTTCTATAATGATCCCTACTTGTTGTTCTTTAGGAATGGGCCACTTACTCTTACTAGCTCTTTTCCTCCATATTTGTAGGAACTTAGAAAAATATTCTTCTTTGTTTTGGTTGATCTCTCAATGTTTAGGGACCTAGGGATAATCTCATCATAAGTGGTGACACATTGCATTTTAATTGGAAGGTTAAGTGTATGTCAACATTTTCTATAATGATCCCTACTCTTTCTTTAGGAATGGGCCACTTACTCTTACTAGCTCTTTGCCTCCATCTTTTTAGGAACTTGGAAAAATATTCGTCTTTGTTTTGTTTGAGAGTGTACAACTCCTCTAAGCTTACATCCATGTCAAGATTGAAGAATAAATGGTTGATGAACCTATCAATTATTTCTTGGATGGTTTTGATACCTAGAGGAAACTATGAGAACCAATCGACTGTTGGGCCTGCCAAACTGCATGTAAAGAGGCGCATCAAATAGGAATCATTGTAGGAAACCTCCATACACATGACATGGAATTATTTGATGTGATCCATGATATTTCCCTTCCCTTTGTATTTATCAAACTTAGGGACCTCAAAACTAGGTGGGAAAGGTACCATTGCGATGTTCCTATCAAATGGGTATGGACACAAGTTTTGTTGCATATGGGGCTTATTTTTTTCCCCCATTTTAATGTCTTGGATCTATTCTATGAGTGACTTGAGCTATGATGACACATCATGTTATGTATTTGGTGAAGGAGAATATGTTGTATACTTTGGGATAGCGGATTAAATGTAAGTGGGTTTTTGATATGATGGGGTGTTGTATGGTGTGTAGGGTGGAGTTTGATACTGTGAAGGTGATGGTGGTAGAGGTGTGTATGCTCCTAACATATTTGGATTAATGATTTTTTCTAGGGGATTATAGTACAAAACTTGTTATTATTTTTGTTACAAGATCACTTTTTGTTGTGATTGTTGTTGTTATTGTGTGACCAAGGCTTGTTGTTGAGATTATTGTTGTTGTTGTTCAATCAAGGATTTTTTTTGAGCTTTCTATTGTTACAAGGCTTGTGCTTGGGATTTTTGTTGTTGTAACACTTTTTGATAAGCATATTGTTGTTGCAACACTTGAGTTTGAGCTTGTTTTTCTTTCAACACTTGTTATAAGCTTGTTGTGCTTGTTTCAAAGCTAGAGCGTGAGATTGTTGCACTTGCAATGTGGAAGTTTTTTGATGTTGGGATGGAGTTTGAGTGATCATGGTATGAGTGGGATGTGGATTGATTTGAGGTAGTTGATATGTGGTGAGTGTTTGGGGGTTGTTTTGTGCTATCATTCCTTGTAAAATCATCGATTGGGATGGAGGAATGTAGGTTTGGGATCCCATTTTATTGTGCATGGTTTGGGGTCCAATGGTAAAGATGACGGTGCCATTTGGTGTTGCAATGTCAATGGAACATTTGGACCTTGGGTAAATTTATTATAAGGGTTCCCTTGACCGATGTGTTGAGGGTTACCTTGTGTTTTTTGTGGGACCAAGGAATTACCATGGTTGATGGTATTTGTGATCAATGTGTTGCTTTGATTTGGATTGATGATAGATGGGGTTGATGTGGATAGTGGATAGACTTGAGGATTTTGGGTAACCACTTGTTTAAATGTGTCAATGGGGTTGTTGGAACCACTTGTTAAGGGTTGACCTTACGTGAGGGTGTCAAATTTCCCTTGTCCTATTTGAGGTACTTGGTTCACATTACCTTGTATAACATTGAGCACACTTTGGGTACTTGTGGTGATGGATGAAGATGGTTGTACTTGAAATGTCGAGGCCATTGTGGTATTATGGAATGTAAGTGGTTTGTGTGGATGTAGAGGGTGTTCTGGAATGGTGGTGGAAGAATGTGATGGGGCACCATAGGTTGGTGTCCAAGGAAGGTTGGTGTTTTGAGTACCCAAAAGTGTGTTTCCTTCTACATTGGACATGAGACCAAGGTTTGTTGTGACTCAAGTTGTAAAACTAGGAGTTGAGGTCAATCCTTGTGCTAAGGGTTGTGCGATGAAAATTGGGGGAATTTAAGCCACATTCTCCAAGGTTTTTTCCTTAATTGAATCAAAGTAAGATGTAGAAGGGAGCTTAGCCCTTTCTTTTTCTAAGGCTAGCATGTATTAGGTAGGGTTCTTTTTCATCAAAGTGTTAACAATGTGGTTTATCTTGGGATCTTGTTGATATTCAAGGAGTTCTTCCCCAATAAGCTCAAGGGGGTTTTTTGTGACGTCTTCTACCTCATACCCTCTTTCTAGTGGATTTTTGGGATGTTGTGAAGGGGTAGAATGGATCCTTGGATCAAATTCTTGTGGTAGATGTGTTTCTAGTTTGTTCCATTATTCTAGCACCAAAATGTGAATGTAATCATAGTATAGGATAAATACACCAGATCCTAATGAATTTAAGCATTGTTTAACCCTCTAAGCTACAATCCCAATGAGATGTCCAAAAGCTTCAAAAACTAATAACCATTAAACTAAGCATGAAATAAACATGAAAGCTTAAAATAAACCTAATCTAGAACTCCAAACCTTATCCCATTGGGGGAGTGGTGTTGTATTGATATGGAATAATGACCCTTTCCAAATCCCTTGGATAAAATGGGAAATTAACTAAACTCTATTGTTGAGAACTAAGCTAAAATTGATAAAATGTTGCTATGGGTTGATGAAAAGGATGAAAAATCTTGATAATGGTGCAAGTATGAATAAAGTTAGTATTCAATCAGGCAACATAACTTTTCTTTAATGGAAGTGGATCCATTTCTCTCCAAATGGTGAGGGATTTATAGGAGATAAAATGAAAAATAAATGGTTAAGATGAAAAGGATCAATCAATTTTCAAGATGGAATCAAGGATGTAGACATGGATCAAGGATTCTCACCAATGGATGACAATTAAAGATCACATGGATCAAAGAAACCATCTGATGCAGGGGCATCATGATCCCCATCACAAAATGATTTCATAGTTTGAGTTTTTTCTTATTTTATGTGTTTCATGTGAATAAGGTCATTTTGGACCATGTATAATCATTTGGAGTCATTGTGGAAAGTTTGGAGTCAATTTGTTAAAAGATGTAAAAGTTGTTATTTGTTGTCAATGTTGTCAATGACAACTTTTCTATGTAAAAGTGCAAAGTTGTTTCAATAGTTAGTTGGATTTGGTTGGTAGTTTTAAGGATGGTTGTAATAGAATAAATATTCCTTTTTAACATGGATCCCAAGGTTGGGAAGGTTTTGGAAAGCAATGGAATGAAGAAAATACAAAGTTTGCATGTCCAAAACAATGTTTTTTCAAGAAAATCTAACTATTATTTGGCTTTTTTATGGACTTTAATTTGAATTTAAAAATATTAAATTGATTTTAGATGATATAGGATTGAATAACCTTCCATATTCAATTGGTTTGGTGGTTTTTCATTGAGTTTGGAGAAAGTTATGACCATTTTTCCATTGGCAGCCCTATAAGACTATTTTCTCTAGAAGTTGTAGGTTGTTACAGAAGATGGTATGAATTGTACAAATCAAATAAAGACCTTAGAAATGTTGAAAATGTTATATATGTGAATCTAGTCTCATTTTCACTTGGTTTCATCATTTTTCATTAGATTTTTTTTGATTCATGGCATTTTTGGTGAAGACTACCCAGTTCAGAAACTAGGGTTTCTAGCAAATAAGAAAAATTCATTATCTTTTTATCCCACCATAAAAAAGTGATAAAAATTGGTGAAAATATCTTTTTTTTACATGTTCTAAAAACTATTTAAAGGAAAAATATTCACTTATTCATTTACATGAGTTATGGTAGACAATGTGCTCACATTTGTATAAAAACAGTCATAAACCCCTAAGCACTTGAGGGTTTAACAAATCTATGTATTGTTTAGTATTGGTTGGATGGTAAACCATTGTAATATTTTGCAAGGGGTTTTTAAAGACCATGGGATGTAGCTGGTGAATTTTATTTCATTAGTTCATGTTGTTGTCTGAGATGCATAAGGAAATAACAAGAAAAGGTTGCAAGATTCCTTATGTTAATCACTTGTTTGGATTGTGAAATACTTGAAAACTCTAAAAGTGTATTGAAACAGGTTTGCACAAGTCCATACTACTTGTTCCATGGTGTTTCCATCCTTGGTTCCATTTTTCTATGTTGTCAACATTGCCAAGAAGCACTAGAATGCCCAAGTGATTGTTTGAAGTGGCCGGTTGGGTCAAGAATGATTGGAAGTTACCAAATGTGTTGGAAATAACTTAAGCATTATTGATCCTAATTTCTTATACTGTTCTATTCCCATTTTCTCATTATTGTGTATCATTAAGTCTTGAGAATAAGTGTCAAGTTGTCTATAATGGGTAAAATGCATCTTTGCATTAATTGGATAGAAACCTTTGTTGAAAAGTGTCAAGGCTGTTTGCGATTGAGTCTTGCTCTGCATCACCATCAAGGGCTCACAGTGATTCAAACAAACACAATCCCTAAAACTTAGGAAGTTTGTTACAATGTTTGTTAGGAAAGAATATTCCCTTTTTTGGAGCCAAATAAAAGAATATTCCCTATGCAAGTGGATGGGGGAGGAAAATTAATAATTAGTAATTAAAACTAAGATTTAATTGTGCAAGATGAGAAATATGAGGATTATCATTAAATAATTAGTTTATTTAATGAAAAGGGGTTTAAAATGACATTTAATTAAATAATTAAGATTATTTAATGAAATGAGAGGACATGAGGTGTTTAAATTAAATAATTTGATTTATTTAATCAAACATGATGGAAGGTGGATGCGAAAGGGGGTGAATTAACCTAATTAGTTCAATTATATTAATCAATGAAAATATGAATTTAATTAAATAACTAGACTTATTTAATCAAATAGACAAAAAGAAGATGAATCTTAGGATGAAATGATGTTAGTGACCAGATTCAAGTGTGTACTATCATTCAAGACAATTTTAAGTGTCTACACTCCCCAAACATCACTACTATTTATTCCTATTCCACTAAATGCACTCACCTTATAGATACCCATGAATAAAACCATGGTTAGCACTTTTCTCAAAAATATAAAAAACTACAATAAAGCTTGAAAATTCCTTAATAATAAAAAATTCATCACATAGTAGGTGGTGAACATTCTTTTGCAGTGTTCATCATAGTTTTTTATTTTCTCGACAATGATTCTTCATATTTGATAGCATATACCCTTCCTAAAGCAATAAATAGTTGATCATTATGGCATTGTTCTTGAAGACCATGGAAAATTACCATGTATTGTGACCTTTATAATAAATAATATGGTAAATAAATTACTAAAAAAGTAGAAAATTTGTTGTGATGTGGTGAATTCATCAATCACGCTCTAGAATTTTTTAAATATATTCAAATTAAAAAATTACATGAAAATAGAAAGTATAAAAGAAAATTCATGTTCTCTAGCCCACTACAATAATTTTAAACTCATTTTTTAATTCATCGCTCTCAACTGCTAAGTGTAACCAAAAATATCTATTTAAGTGAATAGAGGGTTTTTTCTTAGAGCTCACCTCTCATTGACTATCACCACATATCATTGGCATATCTATGTACTCTACATCTCATCTACTTCTTATTGATGATTTTTGTACTTGAAATTATCATTAGTAGTCTAGAGATCAATTTTTCTATGAGTGTGAGTGAAAATGACCTCCCAAAACTTGAGTTTTATTTTTAAATGTCAACCTAAACTTTTTTTAATTATCATTTTTTGTGCAATTATTTTATGCTAGGTGATATAGGTGCACACCTAAAATCTTCCCTTGATTACAAATCACTTATCCATTAATACCTTTAAAATGCACTTAAGTCATTATCATTTTCTATTTTATAGGTGTTGTATGGACATGAGATAGTACATGAACTAATTAGTATTACTAACCCTGTGAAAATGATATATTCTCTTATCTATTATTTCATCTCATTTTTTCTCCTAAATTTATTATGTTGCACACCATGTCTCAAGTTCCTTGTGTTTATAGGTCAAAAAAAATTCAACTAAATGTTAGTGTATGTAAGCATAACCAAATCCCATGCCTTATTTTGTGTAAATGTTAGGTTATGTAAGCATAACCAAATCACATGCCTTATTTTGTGAAAATGTATGTAAAGTAATACAACATGCCTTTTCAAATGGAACAATATATATGCATCTAAAAATAGATTTGATAACACAAAAATCTAATGATGACTACAAATTTAGATAATCCTTGAAATAGTATTTAGTGGACAAAAAATCTATAAGTAACATATAGACCTCCAAGGTGATGTCCCACTTGTTGACAGTTTATTCCTAGCTTTTGTTGTATGTTGCACACTTTTTTTTTGTGTAAGTTGTTTTTTTCTTCCCTATGTTCCAGTGAATTCACTACTATATTTAAAAATTTTGGTCATAGCAATAGTAAGCTTGTCATAGTAATTTCAATATCCACTATTGTAGTTTACCATTCCCTGTATTATTCTAGCATTAACTCTAATGAATTTTTAACTCCTAAAGAAGAAAATTGATTAAATTTATTCATACACATGATTTTATTTGAAAACATGAAATTTCCTTTATTTTTTTGGTTTTTTTCACCATTGTCATCCTCAATCAAGAACCACTACTCCCATAGATGGTTGAACAATTGGTTGAAATTGTTCAGTGCTTACAACATCTTAAGTGCAAGTCATATTTTTGGTCCTTAAAATTTGTAATTTGTAACCAATATTATTATTTTCATATTTATTTCTTGACCACTCTATTTCTTTAAAAACAAATTTGCAAAAAGTGTATGTATTTAACCACTACTCAACTCATTTTTTAATCTTTTCTTATTTTCCTCTTTACCTTGGGGTTTCTCAAAGATACTTTCCTAGAAAGGAAGGAAACTAAAGAAGTATCCTAAGAATATTGTTGCAACCCCTATATTTACCTATGTATTATTTAATTTTAGTTTAGTTATTTATAGCAAATTAGAAGATTTTTTTCATGAAAAGATTGTTTGCTTGGCTATGAATCCTATATTTTAAAAATAAGCACTTTAACTTATTTCTCACTCTATAAAGAGAAACAATATTACATTTTATTAGATTTATTAAATAATTTGATCTAGATGGTCAATTGCATTAAATCAATTGAATTCATTTAATCAATACAGTGTATTTAACCAACTATGTGTATTTTTGTTTTTTTTACATTTCATTAATCAAAATATAAAAAGATGAAAAAGAGTTGCATGTCATTTAGAAAATTAAATAAATTGGACTATATTGATTTAGTTTATTTTCTTAATTAGAGTAATTTAATTTATATTCCTTCTAAATAAGTTAATTGGCTCATTAAAATACAAAAATATCCCAAGAAAATATCATTATAGTCATTCTAGAAATATATTATGAACTATTTTGTTCTCAAATGGTTCATTGCAGTTGAATTAACCCATACAACCATCTAATTGAGGCTTAGAGCATAATCCTCACGATTTGGTAGATTCCCCAAAGGTGTTTTAAACATGACTTATTCCTTATTAAATTTAGAATGGAAATATAGAGGTGGATAGGTTTCATGTAGTAGAGCTTTAGTAGATTAGGTATGTAAGTTATAGGTTTAAGTTTACACATCAGGTTTAGCTTTGCACATGTGAAGATCACTTACACATATATGGAATTGAACCCAAATAATACATACTTAGATTCATAAGGAAATAATATTCAAATTATAGGAACTTCAATATGGTAAAATCTAGATGAATGGATTTCTAACACATTCACATCTTCATCAAAACTAGAGTTAAGTACCTTACTTTTAATTTATTTAATTTTTATACTAGTTGTAACATGTATTTATTTCTTAGGGTTTCTGGCCCTGGATAAAACTAGGATGTAAAAGGGTTTTAGGCCCTTGCTTTTTCTTGGTGTTTGCAACCTGTGTTCTATTGATGATCTTTGTTGGTTGTTGTTGTTTGGTTGTCGATGATTTGTTGATTGTTTTATGTTAGCAACTTGCCCTCACTTGTACTGGGTTCTGAGATCCCATCAAAACTTGTATTTTTCCTCTAATCAAAAATATGTATTTCAATTATCTAACATCAATCCTAACTCTTTTATCTATATTTAAATTATTAGAAAATTACTTTATTCATTTATTTATCCTATATATTAATGAAAGTGGTTTATTTTCCCTTACAAGTGCATATATGTACTTTATTAAATATCACCATTTAGGAAGGCAATGTTATAATCTAATCATATTAGTATTGTTTTAATATATAAAAGTAAAATAAAATTTAATTAGGGTGCACACTTTAATGCATATAAATAATCATAAATTAGCATAGGTTAATTACTGATAGTTGATGATTAATAATCTAGGCAAGTATACTTTCTATTTTAGAAAATTAATGAAGAGGATTGAGGTACTTAGATCTATGAGAAAATCGTGTGTTTAAACCATGATGATAAATATTAGGCAAAAATATTCTCATATGACTCAATGTTAGATGAATGTTGTAATTATTGTACTAGGTTTGTCCTCTATCTGGTGCAGGGGTACCTTGGGGTTCTCATGCCTCCATGAGGATTTTTTCAAGTTTTGTTTTGTTTTTCCATGTGTTCATGATGTAATAAGGTCCAATGGACCATTTGAGGTGTTTTACAATGGTTTGTAAGGTCTCATGTCAATATTGTAAACTTGGTGTATCTAGGGTTAAGAAAGGAAAAAGTTGTCATCATGCAGCCAAGTAGTAGGGATGATGTAATTTGATGTTTTTCAGTATTATAGGTGTGTATAGGATCACTTTGTATTGAAATGGAGTCAATTGAGGCATTTGAGTATAAGTTGTTATAAGTTGTCAATTTTTCCAAAACAAGTGTCATTAATCCTCCAACAGTTCCCTAATTCAAAAATTAGTTGAGGGACATTGGAAGGAGATGAAACAAGTTTAAAATGCCTCCTTTGGGTCAAGGAAGAGGTTGTTGAAGTTATGTGAAGATCTAATGCCAAGAATAAGCTCTTTTTCTAAATTCTATGTATTTTATTTATGATTTCATGCTTGGTACAGCTAGAAACCTCTTTGTATGGATATAACCCTAACATAGATTGATAAAGGGGTGAAGTAACTTTCATTTGGTGGTGATTTGGTGTAATTTCATCTGGTATTGAGGAAGTTACCATCATTTTTCTAGAAGTAGGTCTAAAACCCTCAAAAACAAGGGTTTTGCGATAAAAATGTTTGTATCTTCCAATTCCACCATGTAAAAATGCTAAATATGGGTGGAATGGAAGGTTTTTATGTGTACTTTGAGATTAAAAAGGTTTTAGAGGACACAATGGAGTTTGGAGGAAGATATTTGATGCTCTAGGCATGGCATCTCTATGTGACATGCCTAGAATTGTAAGAAAAAGCCTAAATTTTGCAAGTTTTGTGGGTGTCGAGGGTGTTTGGGAATGTTGAAATGTGTTTGATAATGTTTTAAGAACCTTATTTTTGTCTTAGGGGTGTTGGGGTGTGTGAAGATACTCAATTTCTTGCATTGTGCAGTTAAATTAGGCCTCCTTATGGTGTTGAAGTTTAGTCCATTCTGGCTTTCCTTTTTGTTGTCATGTCTTGGGGTTTTGAGGACTTGTAGGGGTCTATGTGAGGTGTCTAAAACTAGTGTCTTTTTTTTGGTTACTACTTTTAAGAAATTTTTGTTTTGACTGTCCCAATTGGACATGGCTATAAGGAATACATTGCCTAATACTGGAGCGGTGGGTGAATGGTTGTTCCTAAGTAGAAAATCATGTTTGTTGGTCTTGTTTGGTCATGTTAATGGTGTTCAAGTAATTTCCAAGCCCTTTGGTTGAATCTAGATGTGAGATGTTAATTTGGGTTATTAGGTTGTTTGTTGGAGTGAAAGGTGAATTTGGTGAGTTCCCCTAGTGTGTCTGAGAAAGCTTCCTGTTAAAGACTTGTCTTCCCTACACACTCTGCATCACTATCAAAGGATAATTTAATAAGTATAATGAAAGTTCACATTCATAAATTATTCCAAAATTAGGTTTTATTTGTAAGGCCTATGGAGCTTCCTCTAGTGCCTAATTAACTTGGTGTTATTGGTTATGCACTCAACTTAGTGGACCTAAGGATCCCTAGACTAATAAGTTCATCATTCATACGAGGGCTACATTAAATCATCAACCGGGGAATCATAAGCTTTAGATAGTGCTAGAAATGTATATGCATTCATGGATTATGAAATCCTACATGGACTGAGTATAAGTGAATAAACACATGTAAATATAGTTAAATCTTTAAATCAGAATAAACTACTAATTCTCAAACAAATTAAAGGAATACAAATAACTACCTTTTTTCTTTTGTTACGAGTACCTAATGCTTGAGACTATAACTAGATAACCATTATACTACACTATTTCCTAACTTAGTTAACCTCTAGAGGATCAAACAAAACATCAATCTACAAATTCTCATTTAGGAATTGTACACATTATTCATAAACATGTAACTAGAAACTATCAATAAAATTCACAATGCATAATCTAATCTAATAACTTAAATTGAAACTTGGTTAAGTAGTAACTTAAGTGCCCCTTACTTGAGTTGATACTTCCATAGGATTTTATAAATCACTCACTTACTCAACAAAAATTATCATCAAATCAATTCTCTTTTATTGCATTTTAAACATAGCATTGTTACACAAAATCTAACAGGAAATATTTGGGAAATATTATTCAATAAAACACATATGATATTTTTATTATTCTGCTACTACTATATCTCCTCCTTGACAAGGGATCCCACTATATAGGGTCCATGAGGTAGTCCAATTATTCTTGAACTAAAAAAAACTAAAGAACATATGTCAAATATTCCTCAAGAATAAGAAGAGGAAATAGCCTTAAAACAAAAATAAATAATTACTGAAACAAGAGTACATAAATCAAACAAGGATTTTATGCCCAACAAACTAACCATTTATAATAGAAAATATGTTCAATAGAATGGCTCTATCATAATTCATAGTTTGGTTGAGAATAGACTTCTTCTCTTGGTTGTCTTATTTGTAGATAAGAGTAATACTAAGTGAATAATAATCTAATTACTAAATGACCTCCTTTTTCTTCCTTTGAAAGTTCTCACATTGTAGTTGGTTGATTTCTTCTTTGCAAAAAACTACAATCCTTATGCTATAGGTTGAGAATCCCATTATTGCAGGTTGACAAATATCTTGCTACAAATGTTAGTCTAATTTTCTAAGGAATTTTTATTATTAACAACCATAAATTAAATATAAAATCCTAATAAACTTCATATACATTCATAAACCATACATACGCATATTAACATAACATGTTTCCATTCCAAATGCTTAAAAATACTTAAAACTATATGAAATCTATGAAATATCTTGGTAATGTCTTAAAGCTTAGTAGAAAGTAGTGATCAAAAGTATGAAACATCAATAGGAAACTATCCAATTCTAAATCCCATCATTTCCCCCAACTAAATCTCTTTCTTTTCCTCAAGAAAGCTTAAGGTTGAAGGTTATATTGTAGTGCAGTCTCTCTATAATCCACAACTTTGGTCACTCCTTGTCCTTGCTTCAAGTAGAAACCTTGTTGGTATAAAATATTTTCCCATATTATTTTCAGTGTTGCACCTTCATTTCACTTCCTTCCTTCCATTGTGGTATAGAGAGCAAGAGGATATGAGGATCAAAGGTGCAAGGAAGCCAAGAAATTCTATTTTTCAAGGAATTTGTAATGTACTTCTATGATCTTCCAACTATTGCCACATAATTAAAGATAGAATGAGGTTCCTTCTTTTTAGGCTCCAGGGTGAGTTCTCTCCATCTTATTTGGACAAAGTTGAGTGCCTGCTTGATTTTCACTATTGCCAGTCTCTTAAATCTTTTATAGTCCTTTTCTTTACATTTCATTATTTTTGTTGCAACTTCCTCCTTTTCTATGAGGTCTATCCATTAGTCCACCATTACATCTGGATCTATTGCTTCTTCCCGTAATTGTAGAGTGAGTGATTTCTATCTTTCCTAATATTCTTGCATTAGTTGACCCCTCTGATGTTCATTCCTAATATAGGAAGTTAAAGCCCTAATCTAAACATCTCCCACAAATATGAGTGGATTCCATATAGTGTCATATGTAAGAATCAGGCCGTGTATATAAAATTCATACAAATTATCATTGCATCTCTAGTGTGGATTGTTGGAAAATTTCTAAAAATAATGTTCATGAATTCATAACAATGGGGAGGTAACTAGTTATTTGGATAAACTGAAAACACAAAAAAAATTACAAAAATAGAGTGTACACCTTGGCAAGAGGTTTGCACCTCATCAACTAAATTATTTTATCTTCCAATTCATCTATCTTTACCTTCAATTTCTTGGTCTTTGTCTCTTGCTTCTCAATCACTTTAGCATGCGTGGATAGTAATTTTGCTTTCTCTTTTTCCTGATCTCTTTATTTTTGAGAAAATTCCCTTATTTTGTTCCATAATTCAATGTCATGTTACCATAGTGGGAATAATGGGTGTTCTTGGATTATTCAATTGGGTTCTCAAGGTTTTGAGCCCTTCTACTCATTTCAACTATAGCAAGCTATGCCAATACTTCTAACCCTAACCCTTGTGCAAATTTCTATAATTTTTCTTCTAAGTATTTAATTCTTATATCCCTATCACTATCCCTATGTTAATATACTTTAAGTTTCTCTTCTAAATACTTGATCCTCTGCAAGGCCTCTTGAAACTACTTGCTTGCATTTCTTCCTTCCAAAAAAAATCTTCTTTTTCCAAAAAAATTCTTCTTCCTTCTCCTCTACTTGATCAAACTCTTCTTTTGAAACAAGGCTTATTGGAGGTTTATTTTTCTTGTTACCCACAAAAAATGTCTTTTGAATCTAAATCAAAAGTGTTATTCATGTACAAAGGCTACAAAATTGGTGTTCTTGTGTCACTATCAAGAATATTTTCATAAAAAAAATTACTAGTTTCTATCATAACATTTTCTTGTGACTTTTTAGCCTTCCCTTTTATAGGCCCTTTATTGCAAGGTGTGTGCCCTTGGTCTTATTGTGTTGTGAATGCAGTTTTCAATTTCATGACATGGATTAACCACCTCATATGGATTCATCAACTCTAGTGATGTATCAGGAATTAATAGGTTGTCCATCTTTTGGTGCAATGGCAATTGTCTTTGCAACAATTGGTATCAAAGCCTTGGTCACAGGTTTGAACCCATCAATTGCATTGGGGGGATTGTTTCAAGGTGTTGGCAGATGGTCAGCACTCCCCTTGGGACTCATGACATGGATTAACCACCTCTCGTGGATCTACTAACTCTGTTAGTTGTATCAGGCATTAACAGGTTGACCTTTTCGTGCAACATAAATTGTACGGCCAACAATTGGTATCAGATCAAAAGGTATTAGGTTTGAATCCCCTTAGGTAATGCTAAGGGGGAGAGTATTGGTAGATGGTAAGTGCTCCCCTCGAGATTCGTGATATGGCTTAACCACCTCCCATGGATCTGTTAACTCTAGTGGTTGTATCAAGCATTAATAGGTCAATCTATTGGCACAACAACAACCGTGGGGCCAACACAAGGTATGTGATTTTGGTCTCCTTGTGTTGTGAAATATAACACTTGGGTTCATGACATGGCTTAACTACCTCTCATGGATTCATTAACTTTGGCGATTGTATCAAGCATTAACATGTCGATCTTTTGGTGTAATGGCAACCGTCTTTGTAACACCCTTTTATTCTCAGGTGATGTGACCACCTTCTTGATTGTGTAGGAAATTTTTTTTCTTCACATGTTTAGAAGTAGAGGCCATAACTTTTATTTCCTTTGTATCAAAATATCTCTTAGCAGAAACAAGATTTTTTTTATCCCCTTCAATTATGGGTTTCTTAGCAAAGGCTACACATTGGGTTTCCTACATGTCTTTTTCTTTAGGTTCCTCTATGTTATGGATAGGTGATGCAATAGGGGAACCAAAGGGTATGTATCCATCTACTATAACTATAGGAGGTTCTTCCATTTCTTGTTTCTCACCCCCTTCTTCTACATTTTATCTTAGAACAATGTTAAAATTATTATTGTTTAGAAAATCCTCACAAGATATGTTGGAGAATTGAATTTTGAGACTTCTTTTAATAAGTAAAGTGGCCAAAAAAAAGTGGGAAAGAGCATACTAATTCCTTTTCC
Source organism: Sequoia sempervirens (assembly GCA_007258455.2). NCBI lineage: Eukaryota > Viridiplantae > Streptophyta > Pinopsida > Cupressales > Cupressaceae > Sequoia > Sequoia sempervirens. The sequence goes on along the minus strand of VDFB02086081.1, from coordinate 281,697,343 downwards.
TTTTATATTTAGATGACGTTCTCTTTAGTAAATTATATAGAAAATTTGATACATTCATCATTCTTTGATGGCATAGATGGCTAAGGAGCTTAAAATATAAAGTATGTTGAATGCACAAGACAATTGAGAGGGGGTGAATCAGATGTACCTTAAAACTTCAAAACCCTCACAAACATTCAGATCCATATTAATTTAACTAACCCTTAATCTATTTCAATGATTTATCATGAAATTAGATAACATAAACATAATCAAAGAAACACCATGCATAATGACACAATAGATTTATGTGGAAAACCCAATAATGGGAAAGACCATGATGAGGATTAGTTCACAATATAAAGTAATATTAATATCGATTACAAAGGGTTCATTACCTAAAAGAAAGAAATGATCACTACCAAAGGCTCATTTCCAGAATAGAAAAGAAGATAGAGACATAAGAAATCCATCTCAATGCAACAAAAAAGTCCAGCACAACATCACCAACACCTTCACAATCTTACTGAAGATGTTAGACACATTCTTCTCACTACATCCAATAATCTAATACATGAAAACTCATACTACACTACACAATTTTTTACCTCACAACTCTATAATTCACATCATTTTCATAACACACATTTATATTTTCATCCCTCAACAACTCAACTCATATTTATACCATCTTCATCCTTGAAAACATTCTCTAAGGTTGGATATGCACCTCAACCATATAAATTCAAATTAGGTCAGTACCAAAACATTCTCATAGTAGAAATGAATGAATGTGGACCACACCACACCTTAGCTAGGACCTAAATCCACTTATACACACCATGCCATGCTTCCACAATCATCGAAGCAACTCTACAATTAGTGTAAACACCCAAGGTCAATCAAACCTATGTTAACACCATTAAAATTTAAGTACACACTTCCTCAAATCCAAAAATGACTTGTGGGCCACACACCACACTTGAAAATGATTTATAATATTCCACAAACACCCTAGAAATCAAAAAATTCCTTCACAAAAACTTTCACTTGACAAATGTACACACCTAGTACACTCAAATAATTATCCCATACACTCTAACTCAAGAAACCAATTTTTGAAGAATCAAACATCAAACAACATTAACTAAAGAAATATACAAACACTATCAAAACCCTTCTAGATGCGTAAGACCTAAAATCACTATGTAGAGAAATGTAGAGAAAAACCATTTCTCCTATACATCTCTGTAATACATAGTTTACACACTGGTGAACACAACTTCCTCTACAAAACAATATAACACATGAAATTTTGAATGCCACACTTATGAAAACCTCTTATCAACATATCCAAATTGCACAAGAAGATCTTTAGCCCAAAAGAAATGTGGAGCCAAACCAGAATGCTACTCTGTAACACAAAACACCACTACAATACATTGTTTCCTCTTTTTTTCAAATTTTCTCAAAAGCACTTGGAAGCCAAGAACCAGAGACATCCTCAACATCTCTAGCACTTCCACTTCACCACCAAGCTAATTGCAACCTAGCAACTTGACCATAGATCCATAGACAGAAGATTATCAAAGAAACACTAGAGGTTGACATCAATAGCTTACTAATGACAACATAATACAATTAATCAAAGCATCATCAAATACAACATCAACTCAATACCAAATGCTCACACTCTTGCAAAAATCTCCTACTCATACAATTGAAACCAATGACAACACCAAATCTTGTTGACATCAATGACAACACCAACTGCATATACCTGCAACAATCTCCCCCTTTTTCATTAATGGAAACACATGATGTGAAAAACCATCAACAAAAAATACAACTCTAATCATCAATACTCTTGCTCAATACCAAATCTTCTTCTATTTTCTTTTACTTTCTCCCCCTTACACAACTAGCTCATTACTCTCTCCCTTAACATATTCTTCACATGACTTTCTCTCCCTTTGATTTTTTCACATTACTCTCTCTCCCTTTGACATCAATGGAATAGGGAAGAAATATTTGCATCATCATTCTCTCTTTGACATCAAACATCCTTGTACTACTCTGTAACTTCCTTTCCTTTATTACTCTGTATACTCTCCCTTAAGAGCACACACCATACTACATTAATCAATGACCACTACATAATGAAAAATCTTACTCATCCTAACTGCAACAACCAATAATTCCACTACCTACTCCCCTAAGAGGTAGCCACCAAAATTAGTCGATACTAGAGAAGGAACCTTGAGATCCACTAGAATAATGCATCTCCTTATGCATATAGTTCAAATAAGGAGGGGCAATAGCCCCCAACTTCTCTTGGAGATACTCAAAAGTATCCTAAGGAAGTGCCTTAGTGAATATAACAACAACCTAATCCTTTATAGGCACATATTCAAGCTTCACTTCATTATCTACAACCTTTTCTCTCAAAAATTGATATCATATTGAGATATGCTTTATCCTTGAATGCATTACTAGATTCTTTGATATATCAATAGCACTTGCATTATCACAAAAGATAGAAATTGGGTCATCATATACCACTTTGATATCCTTTAATGTTTTCCTCATCCATAAAACTTGTTTGAATAAAGATGCTACTACAATGTATTCTACTTCTATAGTAGATAAAGACATTGAATCTTATTTCATTCTTATCCATGACACCAATCTACATCCAAGAAAGAATGTACCACCACTTATACTTTTACTATCATCAACACAACTAGCCCAATCTGGATCTATGTAAGCACTTAGAGTAAAGTCAGTATCCTTTGGATATTACAAGCCATGATCTAGAGTGCCCTTCAAGTATCTGAATATCCTCTTTACTACTACAACATGTGACTCTAGGATATTCCTAAAATATAGCCACAAGATAAACTGCATGCATGATATCCAGTCTAGTAGCAGTTAGATATAGCAGTCCTCCAATAATTGATCTATACTTTCTCTAATTAGCCTTAGGATATTCATCATTCTTTCTCATCTTGCAACCAATAACAATAGGGGTACATACCAGCTTAGAATCTTCCATTCCAAACTTCTTCAACATTTCCTTAACATACTTTGATTGTGAGATGAAAATAGCTTTATCTATCTGATTGATTTGTAGCCCAAGGAAGAAATTCATCTCCCTAAACATTCACTTTTAAAATTATTTTTTATCTCCTCTGCAAATTTCTTACACGTAGCTTCATTTCCTCAAAAAATTATGTCATCAACATACACAACCACAATCAAGATTCGATCTTTTTCAACTTTGAAGTAAATATTTCTATCAATAGTGCCTTTATTGAATCATTTCTATAACAAGTACATGTCTAACCTTGCATACTAGGATCTAGGAGATTGCTTCAATCCATATAATTCCTTCTTCAATCTGCAAACCATATTTGGTTTATCTAATAACTAAAATCTTTTTTATTGTTCTATGTATACTTCTTCTAATTCACCATTCAAGAAATTATACTTCACATCCATTTGATATACTTTGAAATCCTTATGTGATGCAAAAGCCAAAAAAATCCCGATAGCTTCCATTCTTGCCACTAGATCAAATGTTTCCTCAAATTTTATTCCTTCTACTTATGAGTAGCCTTTACACAAAAGCCTTTCCTTGTTTCTTACAACTTCTCCATTCTCATTTATTTTTTACTGGAATACCCACTTAGTTCCAATCACATTCTTGTTTTTTGGTCTTGGGACAAGTTCCCAAATTTGATTTTTCTCAATTTATATTAGTTCTTCTACCATATTCTTGATCTATTACTCATACTTGCATGCTTCAATCACTGTTTTAGGTTCAAATTCAAAAATTAAACATAGATTTACCTATTCTTCAACAACTTTCCTTCTTGTTAGTACACCTTTTCTCTTATCACCAATGTTCTTTTCTTTAGAACTATTCTTCTGCACATACTTAGGAGTTTTAGGAATCTTTTATGGAGCTTCTTCCTCTTCAATTTGCACTTCTTTTTCCTCAATATTTTTATTCTTCTCTACATGAAGATTCAAGTGATTCATATCCATCTATAACCACTAAATTCTTCTATAAATCTTCATAAACCTTGACACTTACACTCAACAATATTTCTGTTGGAATATATGCCCCAATCTCACAGGCTGAAACCTCTGAGAAAGCATAGTCATTGTGACGTTCTTGTTGTCTGGCCGACTAGCAGTTTACCTTATGTTTTTCTCATGTCGCCAAGACAATGCTTTTTTCTTTCCGAAGGAATCTATTACTGTGACTTATGGTCATTGTTGTAACTTCTCATCACATGGGGAACTCTGGCCGACAGGCCATTCAATCGGGTGTCGGTGAGACTCATAACGACCGAGGGCTTCGAAGTGACTTCTACACTTGGGAAGAAGTCCCAGCGACATTGGAAGGTCTTGCCGACAAGGATACGCATTGAAGTCATCAGGGTAACCTATGCTGGCTTGGTGAAAAGTCTTACTGAAAGTAACATGTCTCGGTGACAGTGTTGGAGCTTTTGGGGAAACCCTTGGGTGATCGGTAAGAAGTCTTACCAATAGTGATATGTCTCACCGATGGGTATACATTTGGAGACTTCAGTGTAACACATAAGGCTTCGATATGAAGTCTTGGAAAATGTGGAAAGTCTCACCAACAGTGTTAGGGGTCATCGGTATAACATAAGGCGATCGGTATGAAGTCTCAGTGAAAGACAAATGTCTTCCCGATTATCATATGTCTTCGGTGTGACTCTTGGTGAACAATTGTTTTGGGATAACATGGAAGCCCTGGTAAGAAGTCTTGTTGAAGGTTGATTCTCCTACTAACAGTGGAACACATCAATGTGACTTAAAGGCTTCGGTATGAAGTCTTGGAAAAAGTGGTAAGTCTGGCCGACAAGATAGACTCGGGGTGACTTAGAACTTGCGGGGTGATGTCTTGGCGAAAGGTGTTTGTCTTCCCGATGGGAATCCTGTTGTCGGTATAAATCTTTGACTTTGGTATGACCACTCGCCGATTAGCGATGGTCTAGCCGATGCTTCTTGGATGTCGGCATGACTCTTGGTGATTGTTCGGAGATCGGTATAACTCATGAATGCTCGGTGGGATGTCTTCGCAAAAGATGATTGTATCAACGAATGGAATTCTCACGTAGGCATGACTTGAAGACTTTGGTATGAGGTCTTGGTGATCTGTGATAGTCTTACCGATGGCAATATTGAGATTGATGTGACTTGAAGACTTCTGTATGAGGTCTTGGCGATCTGCGATAGTCTTGCCAATGGCAATATTGAGATTGATGTGACTTGAAGACCTCGGTGAAACCTCTTGGCAATAGTTGAATGTCTTAGTGATAGAGGTGATGGATGAGTTCAACTGGAGGTTGGTGAGAGGTATGGCCTATCATGCCAATGAGGAGACTCTTGCTGATAGATGGATGTTGATAGAAATACAATGGGTTTTGATATGACTTATGAGCTCGGTGGAACCTCTTGTCGATGGAGACGACTCTTGGTGACAACATGTAATCTGGTCTTGTGGCATCGGGGAGACACTTCTAGTGTCTCACCAACATCTGACACAAGTTGATTATTGTTGACTGAGTGAAAAATGTCTGACATGGTATGATGTGAACCAACCCGAGAAGGTAGAACATGAACCGTTGCAACCATTTCTGTGTGGAAGAAAAAAATCTACACCAGAGTAGAAACATCTTCATTATGATGATGATGTTGAGTCGGTGACTTTTCTTTCTGACTGTTGAGAATGACTGCATATATGTATGCATTGGATGTTCTAGATGGGGATAGAGAAAAGGAATCTGATAAGCTAGAAAGCTGAAGAGCTAAGAGCCAAAGAGAGAGAACTATAGAGTAAGGACCGAGTGGCTGGCCAAAAGGCCGAAGCCATGAGGTTGAAGCAGAGGATTGAGAGGCAGAGTCAAGCTGTTAGAATCTCTTGTGATCTTGATTACTTTGTTTGATCTATCATGAATAGTTTGCTACCAGTTGTATCCAGATGAACAAGATGTAATCTCTGAAAAGGCTAAGAGCCTGAAATTGTATTGTAACCGTTTGTTCCAGAATAATACAATGGCTCGATCTTTGGAGTGTGGGGTTTTTTATCCAAAAGCATTTTCCCCACGTAAATCTTTGTGTTCTAGTTTTTTGTTTCATCTTTCATGTCTGCTGGTTCATGTAGTAGAATCTGTTAATGCTTGCTGTTGAATTTACATGTGTTTCTCTCAGATGGATCAATGTAGGAAATGAACTGTGTCTGTTCCGCATTTGGACATAGTTGTTCATGTATTTGAGGTAACTTAATTGAAATGAAAGTTACCGAAGGCACTACTGCATGGAGTTTTCATAAGATGCGCTCTGAGATTTCCTTACAATTTCTTAGCCTCTTGTTGTAGCACTGATAAGCTTTACTTTTAGTATAATATCCAAGGAAGATACCTTCATCAGACCTTGCATCAAAACTTCCTAAGTTTTCTTCATCTCTTCTGATATAGCATTTACTTCTAAAAACTATAAATTATTTGATAGTAGGAATCCTTCCATACCATAGCTCATAGGGATTCTTTGTGTTTTTTTCTCTTGCTTGCACTCTGTTAAGCATATAAACAGTAGTATAAATTTCTTCTCTCTGGTAGAATTCTGATAGATTTGCTTATTTTATCATTGTCCTTGCAACTTCTTGAAGAGTACTATTCTTCTTTCAACAACTCCATTCTATTGAGGAGTCCTAGGGGCAGATAAATGCCTCTTTATTCCATGATTCTCACAAAATATATTGAATTAATTGAAGGTGAACTATCTGCCTTTGTCCTACCTCAAGCACTTGATTTTCATATCCATTTCATTCTTGGTCATAGCTTTGAATGCTTTAAACTTATCTAGGGCTTCTGATTTTTCTTTGAGAAAAGTAACCCATGTCATTCTAGAATAATCATCAATTAATATCATGAAATTCATGCCACCTTGAAAACTTCTTACTATGATAGGACCAAAAAGATCTGTATGCACCAATTCTAATAGTTTGATAGATATTGTTCCTTGATTTTGAAACTTCTTTGTGTTTTCTTTCTAACTTGATATTCCTTATAGACAACATTGATAGGCTTTGTAATCTTTGGTAGATCTCTCACATGTTGAACTAAACCTATTCTCACTGGGCTATCAAAATTTATGTGGCACCTTCTTCTATATCATATCCAACTCTCATTAATCTAAGTCATGAAACAATAACCATCAAAACCTTTGAGCTGATAGACATTTCTAGCTATCCTTCTTCTAGCAGCAATCATAGTTTTGGAGCCTTTTTTGATCTCATAGCTATCATCCTAAAACATAATATTTTATCCTTTACTACACATTTTTCCAACACTTAAGAGGTTATGTCTTAAACCCTTAACACAAAGAACATCATTAGTCTTATGCTTTCCATCAAAATTGATTGAAGCTTTTTCACATATCTTAGCATATGTATCCTCACCAAACCTAACTAGTCCTCCTTCATATTTTTCAAGTTTAAAAAACTTAATCTTATCATTGGTCATATGATTAGAGCATTCACTGTCAATGATCCAGTATTTCTTCTCCTGACTAGCATAAAAGCAGACACCAAAGTGCCTTCAATATTAGGACATGCTTCTGGAACATTTTCCTTCACACATCTCTTGTGGTTAGAATAATTAGTTTCATCTTTTAAAGCCACAAACAAGCATTCACTGTCCTCATCATCCCCATAATCATATTCATCATTAGATATACTAGCATCTTCTTTAACATAATAAGTTTTCTTAATCATCTTACCTTTTTTCTCCTTATTTTTGTCATTCAAAGCTTTGTTTGGACATCTTTAAGCATAATGAATTATCTTTCCAAAACTAAAACATTTGAAAGGAAAATTACCTTTGTACCCAGTGCCCTTTTTCATTTTTCTCATGAATTTAGCTTCCAAATCATCAAGATCCTCCCAATCTGATTCTGGATAGTATTCTCTAATTTTCTAGCCTTAAAAGCATTCTCAAATTTTGCATTACTTGTACCAAATTTTATCATTCCAAAAGTAGATAAAGAACCATACAACTAATCTCTAGTGTATCAGTTCAAGTTTTATAATTCCTCAATAACAAAAACTTTATGACTATAATATTTAGGAAAAGTTCTAAGTACCTTCCTTACCACTTCTTCTTTTAGTTCTCCACCAATACCTCTAATACCATTGACAACTTCATCCAACTTCTGCAAGTAGCTTGTGATGTTTTCATCTTTAGACATTTGTAGAGTCTCAAACATGATCTTTAGATTCTACATCTTAGCTTTCTTGACCTTATCATCTCCTTCATAAATGCTTTCTAAATTTACCCAAATTTCTCTACAATTTTCTAGATTCATAACTTTCACCAAGTCAAAATTAGCAAGACCAATTAAGAGAGCATACCTTACTTTACCATTGTTTTCATAGGCCTTGATCTCATCATCAGGATTTGAAAAATTTGCAGGTATAGTATATCCAGTCTCAACAAACTTCCAAATTTCAAATCCAAGAGAAATAAGAAAACCTTCCATCCTTGTCTTCCAGAATGCATAATTTGTTCCATCAAATAGAGGAACATCTTTCATGTGTGCCATCCCATATCTACCTCAAGCAGTTAAGATTTCTTCCAAGGAGCCTTGCTTTGATACCAATTTTTGAATGCACAAGATAACTGAGAGGGGGGGTGAATCAATTGTACCTTATAACTTCAAAACCCTCATAAAAATTTAGATCCATATTAATTCAATTAACTCTTAATCTATTAGAATGATTTATCATGAAAGAAAATAATAGAAATAGAATCAAAGCAACACCATGCACAATGAAACACCAGATTTACATGGAAAACCCAAGAAGGAGAAAAACCACAGTGAAGATTAGCTCACACTATAAATTAATTTCAATACCGATTACAAAGGGCTCACTACCCAAAACAAAGAAAGGCTCGCTACGAAAAAGAAAGAAAGGATCATTGCTAAAGGCTCACTACCAAAATAGAAAATAAGTTAGAGAAGAGTGTTACAATGATAAATACATCTCAATACAATGGAAAATTCTACCACAACATCACCAACACCTTTGTAGTCTTATTGAAGATTGTAGACACCTTCTACTCACTACATCTAGTAATCTAACATATGAAATCTGGCACTACACTACACAAATTTTCACCTCACAACTCTACAATTTGCATCATTCACATCACACACATCTATCTTTTCATCCCTCAACAACTCAACTCATATTTATACCATCTTCATCCTTAAAAACATTCTCTAAGTTTGGCTATGCACCTCAACTATGCAAATTCAAATTTGGTCAACACCAAAACATTCTCATGGTGGAAACGAATGAAGGTGAACCACAACACAAATTAGATAGAAACTAAATCCACTTATACATGCCACACCATGCTTCTACAATCATCAAATAAATTAAACAATTAGTATAAACACCCAAGGTTGGCCAAAACCTATGTTAACACCATTAACATTTAAGTACACGCTTCCTCAAATCCAAAGATGACTTGTAGACCACTGATCTGTTAGGATCTATGACTATTTCTTAGTGAATGTTAATTATTTTAAAGGAGTAATTGAATGTCTTAAACTTAATTCAAGGTTCATTTAAAATGAATTAAGTGAATAAAATAATGGAAATAGGAAATCACAGAAATAAGAGAAGTCAAGAGACAATAGATTGATAATGGAGTTCAAAAAATGGATACGTCTTTGGGTCCCTCTCCAACATAGTGACTGATCCTTAACTATGCTCCAAATCTGATTTACAAGGCACTTCATCCTATAACAAGCCTCCACAAGTATCCTTGATCGATAATGAAAATTTGAAAATCCCCCTCCAAGTACAAAACAACTTGGCTTAAAGCCTCTCCATGTACGAAGTTGAACAATTTCATTAACAAGCTCTCAATTTCCTCACCATTGTTCTCACAAGCCAAAAGTCCCCCCTTTAAATACCATTTAATATGCTATATGGGGGTTAACAAATATATTTCCCCATATCTCCTAAACTAGGTTTAAAAATATAATTAAAGTGCTTAAAAATCTTTTTAAATTGAGCTATTAAAATATAAAATATTTTATAATGTATAGTTAGGGGGGAAGGCTCAGTTTAACCCAAGCCCTCCTTTCCCTACGTACCATTAGTGAATAATCAAAACATAGCCACTCTTGATATATCCTCAAAACCCATGCATAGTGCATTGGTGGGAGGTGTGAATTGCAAGGAAGGAGTTTGCAGTTCAAATCATCGCCCCCTCAAAATAGCCTTTGGTCTTCATTAAATAAAAATAATTGCACCTATACTCCAAAGATATAGCATGCTCCAATGGTGTTGAGTGTAAATAGCATGGGGAGGTCGCTGGTTTGACCCCCCTAACATTTTTTTATCAAACCAGTTTCCTGTCGAAGATAAGAAGGGGTACCATGTGGCACCGAATGATTAGGCCATGTGGCACTATTTCTTTCACTACTTTGTCAACACATGTCACCACATCACTTGTCACATTGGATTCCACATGTCAAAACATCATTGGTCCACATCACCTGCACCTACCATGTCAGCATGTTGATGTCATGCTAAAGTCAACATTATACTACCATGTCATCATGTTGATGTCAGCATGGTCAACCTTTTTACCACACAGCTTTGATCGACCATATCTTGCATGTACAAACTCCAATCGATGTGATTCAAGTAGCATCAAAATCATCTTGATGAGCCCTTCTATTTGATGCCATCCTTGTCCAATTTTGAGACAAACATTTTTTGACCTAGAATCTTCATCTAAAATCTCTATTCCAGTCAAACCTTAATTGAGCCTAACTTGGGCATATGGACTCCTTTCAGTAAAATTCAATTTGTTTTGGGTTCATGTCAGTGAGTTAGTTAACATGGTGTTAATTCTTGGAGTATTTGGAATAGTTAAATTTTTGGTGAAAATATCCACCTAGATCAATCTCACCATTGGAGAGATTTTGGACCTTCGAAAGCTTGATTACACAAAAAGTAAGTGATGGTATAACTACATCACTTTTCTAACCTCCATCCACTTTGCTTTGCTAGGATCCATCCCTTTCAATCCCGCTCTGAGGTACTCAACGAATCCTCTTTGTGAAGTTCTAACATTTTTGTCTAGGATGACATCTTCTTGCAACTCGTTCATGTACTCAAGTGATAGATCATCAACAAAAGGAACTTGAACATTAGTCTCCTCATCCAATATCATTGGAGGTTCATAAAACTTCAAATTCTCCACATTAACCATTGAGTAGATATGCATATAAGGAGGTAGATCTAGGTGAAAAGCATTGATACTGATCTTGTCTAAGATCTCAAAGGGACCATACCTGATCGGCTTGAGCTTCTTACCTTTTCCTTGCATTCTTTCTTTACTAATTTTTAACCAAACTCTATCACCAACCTTAAATTGATGATCAACATGATGCTTATCATGTCAGGATTTGTACTTTGTTTGGCTCCTCTCTAGTTGTGCTTCAACTTCCTAGTGAACTTCAAGGACTTGTCTACATCATGATTTCCATCTTTAACATCTTCCTTCCCAAAAGAAAAATCCATAGGTGTCCTTGGTAGATAACTGAAACAAGTCTCAAAAGGAGATCTTCAAGTAGAAGAGTGTGTTGCATGGTTGTAAGCATGTTGCACATAATGTAGACTCTCATCCCACAAGTTAGGATGCTTACTATAGTAACCTATAAGAAGGCACACAACCTTCTTGTTTACTACCTCTGTCTGTTCATCAATCTATGGGTAGAAATTTGTACTCTTCTTCATTCTAGTGTCCATGAGTTCCCACAATGCTCACCAAAATTCCCCCAAGAATCAAGAATCTTGATATGATACAATAGAAGTATGAATCCCAAAATGAACCCATACAAACTAGAAGTACAAGTGTGTTGTTAGTTCAACTGTGACCTATTTTTTACAAGGCATTAGAATGCACATTTTATTAAACCTATCCACTACCACAAATAGATAATCATGCCTCTTCCTAAACATGGGTAGTCCATTGAAAAAGTTCATGGAAATACTTTCCCATGGATAGGATGGTATAGGAACAGGTGTGTACAACCCTAATTTCCTATTACTAGGTTTACTTGTTGCATACATTACACGTCCTCCAATGTACTTGGATACAGTTTCTTGCATATGAGGCCAATAACAATATTTTTGCAGTTGTGCCAATGTCTTGCTTACCCCAAAGTGTCTAGAAATTAATGACATGTGTGATTCTTTTGTTCATCTTGTGGAATACATAACTTTCCTAAGTGATACAATAACTTTTCCTGCACATAGTAGTCTTTCCCTTCTACATGTTTTCCTTGAATTAATGTTGCATATATATCCTTAAAGTCTTTGTCCTTAGCATATTGTTCTTGATAACTTTCATGTGCCAGTGAACTAATTTGAAGAATAATTGTAGCATTTGTAGGAGGCCTATATAATATATCTCCTACTTTGTTTTGAACCCCTTTCTTATATTTTATAACCAAATGAAAGAGATATAAAAAAACCCATCCACCTAAAGTGCTTGCTTTGTTGCAATTTATATTGCGAGTGCAAATATTGAAGTGGTTGATGATCTATGCGTATTATCATTTCCTTACCCATTAGATAATGTTTCCACTTCTTCACAGTTTCAACTACTACATAAAACTCTTTATCATATGTGGGACAATTACTTACCATAGTTGTGAAAGTTTTAGAATGAGAGTAGATAGGTTTACCTCCTTGCATGATTACTGCTCCCATGGAAAATCCACTAGCATCTATCTCAATTTTGAACGGTTTTTGTAGATTTGGTAGAGGTATAACTAGTGTAGTGCTTAGCTTTTCCTTTAAAGTATTGAACACCTTTTGCTATGGACCTCCCCATTTGAAATAATTCTTTACACTTGTTAGTGTGTGCAATGGAGATGCTATGTAGGATAAGTTACCTATGAACTTTCTCCAATACTGTACTGCACCTATAAAACTTCTAGATTTTGTAACTATACTTGGCTTTGGCTACTTTACAATGACTGTGACCTTTGTAAGATCCACTTTCAAGTGACCTCCTACAATATAGCCTAAGTACACTAGTGATGTCTTAGAAAATTCACATTTTGAAATCTTTACATACAATTTTTCTTTTCTCAATACATCTAGTAGTTTTCTCACATGCTCTACATGTTCTTCCCAAGTTCAAATAAATACAAGTATATTATCCAAATAAACTATAAAAAAATCATCTATGAATGGATGAAAGACATCATTCATGACTCATAAGGCTAGCTGGTGCATTACAAATCCCAAAGGGCATGACCAACCACTCATATAGTCCCTATTTTTTCTTAAACATTGTCTTCCATATATCATGTTATCTAAAATTCTTATTTGATGATATCCACTATGCAAGTCCAACTTAATAAAATAAACTACATGTTTCAATTGATCAATTAAATCATCTATTCAAGGAAGAGAATACCTATTATTTACCATTATCTTGTTCAGGGATCTATAGTCGATGCACATTCTCCATGACCCATCCTTCTTTGGCACCAACACAATTAGATAACCACAAGGAGAGGTACTTTGATGAATAACTCCTTTCTCAACCAATTCCTGAACCTACTTCTTGATTTCCTCATTTTGCATAACTGATAAATAGTACATGCCGATGTTTGGAAGAGCCACATCCTATTTTAACTAGATTTCATGTTGTATCTCTCTTTGGTGGAAATCCACTAAACTCTTGAAATAAATCATCATAGGAAGAAACTACTTTGACCAATTAATCTTTGTACTTTGGATCACACCCTTTCAATGCCTCAGATTTATCATCCTCTTTGGCTTTTACATTCACCAATACAAAGTTCTTACTAGCATTGACTAACCTCTTCATTTTTCTAGTATTCACTAATGTTAGATTAGCCTTAATTTTATGTGCACATAAAAAGAATTATTTACCATCTTTAAAAAGGTGATATTTGTTTTCTCCTCTATAAAAGATTGCTTTCCAATCATAAAGATAAGGACTCCCTAGTAGAAGGCCACAAATATCTAAAGGAACCACATCAACTTCTACCTCATCTATGAAGTTTGCAGTGATAGAAAATCTTAACTTACATTGTTGTGTTACCTATAATTGTGCATCATTGGAAACCCATCCAAGTGGGTACAAATTTGGATGAGGTGTTGTAGCCAAGTTAAGTTTTTTAACAACTTCTTCAGATATTAAATTTACTTGAGATCCTATATCAAACAAAGTATCAACCTTACTATGTTTTGTTACAACCTGAATATGAAATAATTCATTTCTATGCTTATCAATCTTAGGTGGAGAATATTTTTCACTTACACTTGCACTTGCATTTGAAAAAAATTTATTAGCAAAAAGAGATATACCTTTTCCTTTACATTGTATCCCAACAACAACAATCTTTATCTCATCCACGGAGTCAGATCCAAGATCCTATTGAACTATAGTAGAAGTCTTTTGTTTGCATTTGTTTCCTCCATACTTCTTTGTCCTTAGTTTCATATTTAGCTTCCAACACTTTCAATCATCATGCCCCTCCTTCTTGCAATGGGAACATGTGGGATTATCACCCTCCTTCTTGATGTTAGCTATCTTTTTCCCCTTTACTTTTCCCTTGAGTTTACCTTTAGGCTTAGATGGCTTCTTGACAGAATTATCATTGAAACTACTCTTACCTTTCAACTCCAAATGTGTGGCTTGTACACATACGTCATCCAGATTATTAGGATTTAAAACCAAAAAGGTATTCCTTAAGTAAGATTGAAGACCACCTATATACTTGAGCAATGTGTCCTGGGTGTATAATGGGACATTAATTGCAATAGCCTGCTTCATAAATTCTTGGGTATAGTCTTGGAAAGATTGACCTTTACCCTGCCTAAAAATTTTCCAGTTCATAGTTAACTATTGCATATGGCCTAAGAGATAAAACTATTTTTTAAGGGAAACTTTAAACTCCATCCAAGTTAAATTGACACTGCCATGTTAAGAAATTTTCACTTGAGTTTTACTCTCCCACTAGGTGAGAGTGAATCCTCCCAACCAAAGACTAGCTAATTGGATTTTAGAAGAATCATCTAAAAGACCTTGAATTCTAAAGTATATTTATACTTGTTGAGCCCAATCATCCAATTTCTTAACATTTAACTCTCCACAATATTTAGGTAGTTCAAAATTTACATCCAATTTGATTACAGGATTATGTGCACTTTTGAAAGGATTAGAAGTAGAATTAGAAGGAGAAGATGGAGATGAAGGAGTTTTTGGAGGCTCATCATAACCTTCTTCTCTTTTCCCTTTTTCCTTCCAATCTTCATCATCCTCATGCTTTTCTCACTTTCACGATCCTCCTTTTCCATGCTTCTTACGTTCTTGCTTTTCCTGATAGAGCTCTTACATCAAATCCTTCATGTCAAGAAAGGCTCATTGAAAGCTTTTCTCATTGAGCTCAAAAAAATTTCTAGCTTTTGTCTCTTCCATTTTTTATGGTGGAAAATTTCTTTATTTACCAATCTCATGATTAATATCCACAAGTGTTCCTTCACTTGGTCAGCTCCTGGATCACATTAACATCCACTTCTACAATCACTAGTCAAACAAGCTCTAATACCAACTTCACCTGTTAGGATCTATGACTATTGCTTAGTCAATTTTACTTATTGTAAATGAGTAATTGAAAGTCTTAAACTTAATTCAAGGTTAATTTAAAAGAAATTAAGTGAATAAAATAATGTAAATAGGGAATCACATAAATAAGAGAAGGAAAGAGACAACAAATTGATAACAGAGTTTTCCAAATGGCTACGTCTTCCGGTCCCTCTCCAATGGAGTGAACAATACTTGATTATTCTCCAAATGTGGTTTACAAGGCACTTTAGTCTATTACAAGCCTCCACAAGCCTCCTCAATCGATAATGAAAATTGGAAAATCCCCCTTCTTCAAGTAGAAAATAACTTGGCTTAAAGCATCTCCATGTACAAAGTTGAACAATTTCATTAACAAGCTCTCAATTTCCTCACCATTGTTCCCACAAGCAAAACATCCACCCTTTAAATACAATTTCATATGCTATATGGGGGTTAACAAATATATTTCCCCATATCTCCTAAAATAGGCTTTAAAAATCTATTTAAAGCCCTAAAAAATCTTTTAAAATTGAGCTATTAAAATATAAAATATTTTATAATGTATATTTAGTGGGGGCTTGGTTTAACCCAAGCCCTCCTTTCACTACATATCATTGATGAATAATCAAAACGTAGTCACTCTTGATATATCCTCAAGACTCATGCACAATGTGTTGGTGGGAGGTGTGAATTGCAAGGAGGGGGTTGGTGGTTCAAACCATCGCCCCCTCAAAATAGCCTTCAGTCTTCATTAAATAAAAATTGCTGCACATATACTCTAAAGATATAGCATGCTCCAACATTGGTGAGTGTAAATAGCATGGGGGAGGTTATTGGTTTGATCCCCCCTAATATTTTTTTTATCAAACCAACTGCCCATCGGAGATAAGAAGGGATGCCACATGGCACCTAGTGATTGGGCCACATGGCACCATTTCATTCGCTACTTTGTTGACACATGTCACCATGTCACTTTCCACATTGGATGCCACATGTAGAAACATGATTCTTCCATGTCTTTACCACATCACCTACAACTGCCACGCTAACATGATGTCATGTTGACACCAACAATATACTTCCATGTCATCATGCTGACATTAGCATGGTTAGCCTTTTTACCACACAACTTTGATCACCCATATATTGCATGTATGAACTCCAATTGACACAATTCAAGTGGCGTCAGAATAATATCAATGATCCCTTCAATTTGATTCCATCCTTGTATGATTTTGAGATGATCATTTTTTTGACCTAGAATCTTCATCTAGAATCTCTATTTTGGTCGAACATTGACTAGTCCTAACTTGGGCGTACAGACTCCTTTCGACACAATTCAAGTTGCATCAGGTTCGTGTTGGAAAGAACTTTGACATGGTGCCAATTCTTGGAGCATTTGGAATAGTTGAATTTTTGGTGAAAATATCCACCTAGATCAACCACACATCATGCTTTAACATGATCTAGAATATTCCACAAACATTCTAGAAACTGACAATTCCTAACAACAAATTTCACTTGATGAATGTACACACCCAGTACACTCAAATAATTCTATCATACATTGCAACTAAAGAAACTAATTTTTGAAGTACCAAACCTCAAACAACTTCAACTGAAGAAAGATACAAACACTATCAACACCCTTCTAGATGTGCAAAACCTAAAACCAATCTGCGGAAAAATGTGGAGCAAAAACATTTCTCCCAGACACCTCTACAATACATGATTCAGACACTAGTGAACACAACTTCCTTTGCACATAGAAATTTGGCACACCAAATTATGAATGCAACACCTTTGAACACCTCTAATCAACATATCCAAACCACACAAGTAGATCTTCAACCCACAAGAAATGCAAAGAAAAACCAAAATGCTACTCTACAACACAAAACACCACTACAACACACTGTTTCATCTTTTTATTCAAATTTTCTCAAAATCACTTGGAAACCAAGCACCAAAGACACATCCTCAACATCTTTAGTACTTCCACATTACCACCAAGCCAACTACAACCTATCAACTCAATCATGCATCCATAGATAGAAGCTTATCAAAGAAACACTAGAGGTTGACATTAGTAGCTTACTAATGAATACATAATGAAACTAATCAAAGCATCATTAGAGACAAAATCAACTCAATACCAACTGCTCACACTCTTACAAAAATCTCTTGCTCATATAGTTGACACCAATGACAACACCAAAGCTTGTTGACATCAATGACAACACCAATTGCACATACTTGTAACAAAGTATACAACAATGACTGCCTTCCATCACAAGGCAAGTATCTAACAATATATGAAGCAATTGAGGCCAAGAGCCAAGGTAAAGAAAGACATTTTGTACCTTGTGATGAAGAATCCAAATTTTCTCTAGGTAATGAGAATTCATTTCTAGTGGAAATTGTATCCACCCTTACTAGAAACTCTTCTCCTATTCTTGGTGGCTCTGATACCACTACTATGGTTACTTCTAAGGCATCAACCCTCACTCCCCTTATAGTATATTCATCATTTTATAAATTATTGTCAAATTTTTGGGTCATGAGCTCATTGTACTCTATAAGTTTAAGAAAATATTCCAACCAACCTTCCTATTGGAAGATGGGCAAGCATTACCTATCTTCTAACAACAAATTATGATTTGTGAGATCTCTTCTCACAATATCCCCTCCCATTATAATTTAACCAATTCTACTACTTTCTTTTGTTGTACTCTATTTTTGAATGCTTTTTGAATGGCCCTCTACTCAAATCTATTACTATGTTGTTGAATATCCTTTACTCAACCCTAAATACTTCTGCTCTAAGTCTGTCATTTTCTTAGTGATCTAGATAAAAAAATTAAAACAATAAAGACCTTTTGGCTACCCCTTACCCCAACTTAAGGATTCTATTTTTCCTGAAATAGCAGGTATGAATGATTTGGGAATAATAAATGTTAAACATTGGAATGATGCAACATGAAGTTACAATATGTGCATGAATTATAAATGTATATGAAATTAGCAAGCTTAAATGTCAATTATAGGTAGTTAAGTGATATGTACCTATTATCATGTTGTGAAGTGAAATTTGACACATTTGAAGATGGCTGAATGTCACCATACAACATGGTGAATGATTTGAAATAATATGAGTTGATGGTAAAGTACTACGGGTGGTCATGGAGGAAAAATTAACTTAGCATGAGCATAACACATGGTGAAGAAGTGGGAGTGGTTAGTGAAAGGTTGCAAAAAAGTATGTGATGGAAGAGTCAAATTTATTGCATTGTATGGTGTTGATGGGTGTTTTTTCACCTTCTCAACATAGGAAACATACAAGTGCACTACCTCTCTTGAAAGGCTTAAATCTACAGACAACTTCTAGATTACTATCCCAAGGTCTCTCGGGTGTCAGGTCATGACATGCTTGGAATGTCTAAGTTGTTTTGATGTGATTTTTCTGGTAATCACAAGACAAAATTACCTAGTTAAGTTGGAGGAGAATCAAATCTTCCAATGGAGTTCCTGAGATGGGAAAGTTGGTACACGATTGTTGTAGGTTCAAACAACAATCTAGAACTCCTATTTTAGCTTTTGATTTGACTTCAAAATGTGCAATGAACCTTGTTCGAAGTCACTATTAAAAAAAAGGAAAAGGGGGCAGGGAAAGGGAGGAGTTCCTAGACCTAAAACTAGCAATGAATAGTGACAATGGAGAACCCTACTATGGACAACCTTCCCAAAACTAAGTTCCACTTAACCAAATTACTTCACAGTATCATGAAACTAGTGCAAGCTTCTAAGGACTCTAGATATTCAACCATTCATTCATCATAAGCATGAATAAAAAATGGAAATTTAGTGCATCATTTGATTTATGCCTAGACTAACTTTTCATAGCTATTTACCATCAATAAACAATAAAAATTATGGACAAGGAAAGTTGCCAACACACAACAAAATTCTTCGATATCAATGCACAACATTAACTAATCTACTAAAGCAAGCTAAAACATATAGAACAACAAAGTTAATCTACTCAAATTCACTAACTAAGAGAAGAAGAATCATGAAACATGCAAAGGAACTCAAGAATCCACCAAAGTCAATGAATTTCTATTAAAATTCGAGCAGCATGTCATTACAACAACTCAACTCTCTCTTGAAAATGAGAGACCCCCTATTTATAGTGTCCCAAAAGAAAAATGAATGGCCAAGATTAATTTGCATTGTGTTGCCAATATTCACTACAAATTAGGGTTTCACCTACCCTCAAATATATTACAATTTAAAATTGCATCTTTGTCATGTATCCTATTTTGTCCTCTAGTGAGCAACACAGTAGCTCTTTTGTCTTCTAGCTGATTTCCTTTTGCTGCAACTACTTGGCGAGGAACTCATCATCGATCACAAGATTTCCTTCACTTTTTTATGGTGGCGTATTCCAAAAACTTTATAATCAATGTCTGGATCTTGTTCCACTCCAATATATCTAACTAGATCACTTGGAAATTTAATTTCCTTGATTTTCTTGTGATTTCATCTGTCTTTGTCACATTTCTGCATGTTCTTTACTACCTGTTTGGACTGAACGAAAGCATGAGCAACAAAACTCAAGAAATCCAACATCATCGGTCCCATTTTCCATTTTCTTGTGGAAGTATGACTTTAATTTCTCTAGGTCCAACTCACTGGTGGGCATATCAAGATTTGTCATCAATCTCAAATATTCTTCACAAGCTGCCCTGATTTCTTTAACCTAGTCAATATCTAGCTCCACTTCATGGAGCACTCATTCCAACACCTCCTTTCTATGATCCAAGCCTAGATTCCATGTTTCTATGAGACAATGGTCACCCCTTACCAGAGAAAACTCCTTATCCCAGGATTTATTAGGTATCTCGAGAATAGCCTCAAGCTTGGGATACATGATCCTATACAACTCAGGGAAGTCAGTGTAGAACTTCCTTATTCCCTCAAGTATCTTTTGCACTTCCAAGAACTTCTTTGTTGTCTTGGCAGCATGGCCTATGCCCATATTTCCATTTTAGAGGACCTATTAGAACCAATCCTCAATGGCCTTCGTCCAATTATTTCTTTTCTCCAATTGGTCAATGTGGTCCTTGGAAAATAGTTGCGGCAGTGTCGAGGATGTGGTAGGGAGCTCTTCGACTGATGACCATTGTTGGATGTATTTCATTAAGCCAGCCACCTATTCCTTCAACTCCTCCTTGGAAATCTTATCTTTGTGCATTTGGTGCACAATGGTGGCAACGGATCCTTGGAGATGGTCAATATTTTGCTCTCTCATCATTGTTCCCAAATTGAGGGTAGAAACATTATAGCTTACCCCCTCTTCTCACACAACTGGAGTGGTTATCTGCATAGTTCTGGATATGCATACATCCATTGTCAGCTAAGATATGACCTTTGGCTTCTTCTCTTTCTTCGTGCTTATTTGGACTCAAGCCAAGATGGCTTCCAGCCTTGCCCTCAGATCCTTTGGGGTTGGAGTTTTATTTTCTAACTACTTCTCAAGCCATTCAGGCATCTGAGATGCTCCTTTTGGTGATTCATGATCACCTTCTTCCTCACATGTGTGTTGTATTTCAATTTCTTTATTCCCTGGAGCCTCTTGTTCTATCCTTTCTCCTTCTTCTTCATCAGAATCCTGAGTGAAAATGGTTTCTTTTCATGGGGATTCGGTAGCTACATGTTCCTTGGGCTTTCCCCCCCTTTGATGGCTTTCTCTTCTTCTTGGTCATGCCCATGTTCTTCATGATGTTCCTTTCTTGGGCTCTTATGGGTTTCAATCTCTTATTTAGGTTTGTCTTCTTCTTCTCGCTTCTCCTTTTCCTTTTTTGTGTTCTTCTCCTCATCAGAGGGCTACCCCTCTACTTCCTCTCCTACATTATTGATTTGTTGAGCCAACTTCTCTTCAAGGTCTGGGTCAAAATTTTGTAAAATATATTCGGTACCCAGCTCTTCAGTTTCCTT